>OMMV01041794.1:0-17158 GCA_900302635.1 Chatrabus melanurus | reverse complement strand
CCCCCCCCCCCTTGGCCTCACCAGCCACAGTCAGGTGGGTGGTCCCATTCTGGCCAACCGGTTACCCTGTGCAAGCTTTTGTCCAACTGTCCGAAGGTCTCGAACGAGGCGTCAACCCAGTTCCATTTGTCCATGTTGCTGTCAGCTGTGAAGAAAGGGAAGTGGACAAGGACTCATTATCAGCCTCGGGAGGAACAGCTTTATACAGAGAGGCAATTCTGCATGCATCGGACATCCTGCCTACACACAAGCATGACCTCTAACTCCGCTGGAGAATCAGTCGACGTACATGCAGCAGAATTTGGCAATTAAAAATGGATTTTGATTGTTTTTACATATGAGGTCCTCCAACATATCCAGCCTCCTCAGGACTGGGGGAGGTGATGGAGAAATAGGCATCAGTGCAAATGTCTAGTGTTGTTTCATTGAAATGATGCAGCTTAACCTTCTTATCTGTGAAATGTTCTTCACTGCGTGGCACTCCTGGCTGTTTGTCAGTCTTTTCCCAAGCGCCTCGTACTGCAATCCACTTTTACATCACAGCACTTAAACTGTCACGCAGTAATTTTAGGCTTCTCTCACCACAATTAAAATGACCTACATTTGATCCACCGTTCCTGTTTGCTGCTGCCGAACAGAGACATGTCAACATATTTTTAAAAAGCCAATAATGTGGTTGTGATTTATTCTGTCTCCTCACTAATCACTCATCTTCTTTGTTTTCTAGGGGTAAGTTTGCGGTGGTGAAGAAGTGCATGGAGAAGTCCTCTGGGAAACTGTACGCTGCCAAGTTCCTGAGAAAGCGACGGAAGGGCGAGGACTGTCGCATGGACATCTTGAACGAGATCTCTGTGCTGGAGCTGGCCAAGGGAACCCCTTATGTGGTGGCGCTGTACGAGGTCTACGAAACCAATACCGAAATCATCCTTGTTCTGGAGTGGTAAGACTGCAGACATGACAGAAAAACACTCAGGTCTTTGAAAGTTCACTGGAAACAAATTTTTGTTACATGTCGGACAGAAATGTTTGTGTGCAATCCCTCCCCTGGCTTTGCCGCCACTGATAGAAGATGTGATAAATGGTGATCATTTAGGACCTCTTTAACATTATTGTTTATTTTCAAGCAGTGCCAGGAAAATTGTGATATAATGTTAGGTTCAGGATCGTTATGGAGATGAAAATCTATTATTCATCACTCGCTAAAACAAAAACTTTCCATCATTGCAGATTTTTGTCACACAGAATGATGCTGACTTCCTAAAAGGGGCACCCCGTCTTTGTTAAAGCACAGAATGATGCCTCCCAAATGCTACTTTCCAGCACCATTACATGTGCACTCTTTCAAAATGCAAAAAAAATAAAAAATACTCTGGATCTTGTTTTATGATTGGGTGAATATGAAGAACTGTCCATTTAAAGGTGTCATGTTGTGATTTAAAAAAAATTGAAGTACCTTTTTACAGTAAAATGTGATCGGCATTTAATGTTAAACATCCCCAAAATCCCATAATTCTATGATGGTGCATGTTAAAATTCTCCTGTTGCAAGCAAACTTAAGGCCTGAGACATCTTTTTTTAGACATCTGTGACATATGTCCCAGAAGATTAAATCTGGACTCCTGCTTGCTGTGAAATATGCACAATGAGCCAATCTCTGGGGGACACACCCAGATTGTCTGTAGAAGATGGACACAGCGAGATATCTCCTCTCCAAAAGGAGAGAGGGTGTCGTGATACGAAGCTTCTTTGAATTTAAAGGAACAGACACAGGAATGGGTCAAAGATATGAAAAGCGTTTTTCTTCTTCTTCTACTTTCATGAAACATACCAGATTTCCAGGTTTGAATGGAGCTGCTGTTTATGGTGGACACTGTTCCGTTGACATGGTGCCTTTGACTGTCGGGACGTCTTATAGAAATGCTAGCTGCGGTTAGCATATGAGATGACCCTAACTGCATCTGACTCTACCAGTGCACGGTGCTAACTGTTCATGTTTTCTTCCAGGTGTCCCATCTTGCGACAAATGCATCAAGTCAATGCAACGATGTCTGGCAGAAATAGCAGGTTTAATCCAAACCTGGAAATCTGGTTATTTCTGCAAAACTTCAAAGCATAACCTCAATGATATCTTGGCTACAAACTTTAAAATGTTTTTATTACACATGCAACATTTATTAAGATCTTGATGTCACACCTTACAGGATTTTTTTTTTTTTTTAAAGACCACACATTTCTTAGGTATTTGATTTGGCAAAAAAAAAAAACCCTACAAATTGGATTAGACCTACATGAAAGTTGCTGAGAGCGTGCTACTTGAGTTTCGGCTGATGCGCCACAAGAGTGTGAAATGCATTATCTTGCACTATTGTTACATGAACTTTACCTTATAAGGTAGTCCTCTCTCTGTTGCGGTCATAACCTCAATGCCGCCATCATTTCTGGTTAGAAATGACTGCCAGGAGTTGTGAAGATGAACGCAGACATAACAGGGCCACAACATGCTCACCTTATGAACATATTGTGGAGGGAAGAAAAAAAAATTACATGATCAACTAGAGGGGCATTTAGGGGAGCGCCTACCGCCACCAGACCCTTTACCCATATATTTCCAACCATGTACATCCCCTTACATACCGGTATGCATATGGTACCTCCTCCTGATGAAAATTGGAACGCTCTTTTCTCACGGCTCCTAAAAATAAGTCCAGGTACAAACAAACAAAGTAGCTGGTAATGATGGTACGGCTTAGTGCAGCAGCCTGGTCGACGTGTCCAAGTGGCTGAGTTGAGCCTTAGTGACCCCAGCAAGGTCATCTTGCCTATCTGATGCAGTCAGGTGTCAATTGACGTGATGCATATCCAGTTTGCGTCCTCGGACCGCTCTAATTAGGATTTGGAAAGATAGTCGTACTCTTAATCACCTCGCTGGCCTCAGGGGGAGTGAATCACGCTTGAGCAGCATTTTTCTGACCCTGGTGCTGAACAGATCGCTACGCACAGCCCTCGGTTGTCATCTTGGTTCCAGCCGTGGAATGCTTGTGCAGAACAAAGCTCTCTGTGTAGCGAGAGGAGGGGCTGTGTTTGACCTCTGAGTGAAGTGTGAAAGGGGAAGTAGCGCCACAGTTCACCCCTGCGTGCCTGCAGAGAAAACATGGCAAGAGGTCAGTTGGACCTTGCGGACAACTCCTGAGTAGCTGCCAAATGTTGCCGCACCGGGGCGTCTGTCAGGAGCCTGTACCCGCTGTGTGAAGCATACGTGTGTGTGAGTAACTGCAGCCCGGCTCACAGCGAGATGAAGACCTACATTGCCAGAGCATCTGACCTCAGCAGGGTTTTAAAAATCGCAAACCCATTTTCCATTTCTTGTGGGTTTAAGTGTACGCAGCGAGCGAGGTTCCCAAAAGTAGCACACCGCCGTGCACGTCTCGCAGCCACAACCACATCCTTGGTAATGTCAGAGAAATGGAAGCGAGAAGTTGAATTCTAATCGTCTTTGAAAGCGTAGCTGCAGTGTGCGTCAGTGCCACAGAAAGCCCCGGCATAATAACTGCTTCAAGAGCAACTTTGATGAAAAATGGCCGTGCGTCACCTCTGAACTCGTGCGCTTTCTGATCCCCCACATTCTTTGGCACTGTCTCTAAAAGCGATAATGGTGACAGAGCCTCTGTGAAGCATGGTCATTAATTTTCTGACAGTCCACATATTCTGAACTAGTGTACTGTCTGCTAACTGTGGGCTCATTTAGCTAAATACAATAGAATTAAAACACAATGGGTGTAAATCCTACACTGTCACATATCAGTAACTGAAGTGGACTTTTTACATATTTGAAGGGGTCATGTTGTTTTCAGAAGGTTGATATAGGTCACCAGCCAAAGCAGAAATTAAAGTTTATAGCAAAAAAAAAAAAAAAAAATTCATCTGAGGTGAAGCATCTTAAAAAAAAAAAATCTCTAGGTAACATCCTGTTTCTATGCCTGTTGCTCTAAAGCTACAGTATGCAGTATTTAGGGGTGTTTATTAGCAGAAATGGAATAAGCATACATTGATCCCTTCTTATCTACATGGGAGCGGGCCCCCTCATGGAAGCTGCCATGCTGCACCGCCATGTTGAAACAGTAGCTCAAATGGGACAAAGTTACTCTGCCTTTTGCATTTTGCAGCGCGGCCGGAAGACTGGAAAAAAAAAAAAAGAAAGAAGAGGAATCAGTGGTTGCTCCCCTATACACTGTTTGCTGGTTGCTACTGCAGGCTAACAAGTTTGACAACCCTCATTTTTGTGACATGGAGGATCATACATATTGCTTCTCACAAGAGAAGGCAGGAACGCTTGAATCCCCATCACCAAAGGAGCGAAAACACATGAAGGGAAGCAAAATCGTGAATGACAATGATATGATGCAGTCTGCAACATCACCACTAGATGGCACTAAATCATGCACACTGTAGCTTTAAAAACAAAGGAGCTGCTTTCTGTCACCCCCACGCTTCTTCTGAGACGGTTATCTCTTCATCGGTTTTCCACAGACTGCAGATATTTCTCCTCAAGCTCAGACACACAGCGAGCCAGAAGTCCAGATATGTCTGAAATGAGATGTTTCAAGCATAAATTTTGTTTCTACATACCAGGATATTTTCTACTTGCACACAGGGATTTGTGGAACTTTGGGGATGTTTAAAATAAACCCAGACTTATTTTTACTGTAAAAGGTAGGGTTAAAAACAGATTTTTGCACAATAGGACTTCTTTAAATATCCTAAAATCATCTGATGCTGAAGATGAACCCATCTTCCTGTTTGATTTATTTAACTAATAAAACTGCATTGCCTCCAAAGTGCTTTACTTCCATCTCTTTCATCAAATTTTTAATTCTCAGCATGTTTCGAACCATTGCTTTTCTTTTCCCTGCAGCTGATTGTATTTGCAAATATCAATTTTTGCCTAAATGTGATGTTTTACACATTCTTAACTGCAAATTCAATATAAAAACAAACCAAAAAAAAAAACTTACTTGGAGATAACTTGAAATTTAGAATTTTCTAATTCTTTAAACTGAAAACTAATTCTAAACTTGAAATTAGAAAGTTTGCTATTTCAAATGACTTATTTGGAGAGCGGTGCCATTTTTTTAAACTGCATGTGTCACTTTCATTATTAATAACACTGGATCTAGAATGGGCTGTAATTGCCTCCATAATGATGATAAAGATCTGCCAAAAGCAGGTTGTTGGTGATTAACAGGTTGCTGTTGAAGCGACCAAAGAAGTCTTAACTCAGAGGAGATTTCATGAAGAAGATTAAAATTTTACTTCTTGACCACTTAAAGCCTCCTAAGTCTGTTTATGTGTTTAAGGCTCGCCAGTGTTTGTTTTTTTTTTATTTTTTTTTTTTAAAGCGCATGGTGGCTACAGGGCTACAGCGGGTTCATTCTTGCGGGCTGGTGCAGGGAGTGTGACTGCCTGCACGCTGACTGAAGAGCAACGTTAACTCTGTTGCAAGGAAGGAGCGATCGCTGAGCAAAATTTGGGCTTCAGGACAGTAGCCGCTTGGCCTGAATGCATGCAGTCTGTTGAATTTAAATTTTGTAAAACATAAGTTTGCACCCTCAGTTTCATGACACAACAGCGTGTAGAAACTGCGTAAAAAGGCATAGCAGATTTTCTGTCCTGTTGTTGTCAAAAAGCACTTGTGCCCCCTTTGTTTGCATGCATGGAGCAATGTAAACATGCCGGGTGCCGCGTTTCCTCGCGTTGTGTGGTTTAGCGTGCGCTGAGCCAGCGGGATGGGAGGCAGGCTGAACATTTGGAACTGGGAACGTGGGGAAAAAAATGAAGCCCAAAAACTGAAACAACAGCACAGTTGAAAGTAGGGAGGAGAGGAGTTAGGAGGCTAACTGGGGATTGGGTGGTGCTGGTTATGTAACAGGCGTGCCGAGGGCCTGGTTAAACAAAACAAAAAAAGCTGTGCCATCTAAATCCTTCACACATGGTTCTATTTTCTCGGGTGAATTGTAAGCTTGAGGCATTGATGTGACTGATGGAGCATCCAACATAAATCCACCATGTCTCCACTTTACTTTACTGTGTTACACGAGCACAGCAAGGCCAGACAGGAGTCTGACTGCATAGGAAAAGTAATTAGCGACTTATCTCATTGCAAAAAAGAGAATCGCTAATGTGCAAATGGTTCTGTCTGAATGGATAAAAGCAATAATAAACACTTTAACCCCACCCATCCTGCTCCCACCCTATTCTCACTGTCTGAACTCCATCACCGACTGTTTTTATTTCTATATATAAATGAGGTGGCTTTTATGTGTGAACTGCTTCCTGTATTAATTTGGATTAGACCTGTCATATATCCAGCTGTAGAAGATCATATCTGAACCTGGTATAAAAGTCTGCACAGCCATTCTTGCCTCCACTGATATTAGGCAACCAAGGTAGCTTTAAACATTATAGTGATTTATACCAGTCACATGCAGAGTGAGTGGGAGGAATTTATTTAAAAAAAACTCTCATAATGTATATTTTGAAGTTCTGCTTCAATTTCTGAAAACCACATCCATTTATATACAAGAGGCTGTGTTCCCCCAGGCAAATTACATATATTCTCTGATATCTAATAATAATAATAATAAAAAAAATCAGACAGCTTTGTACAAAATTTGTAAAAATAAATAAATATCATATAACTAAATCAAAATACAAAATGAGTGATTGCATCAGTGTCAACATTTAATATAACACAACTAAATCGCCACTTTTATAGTTGTCTTCTTTTGATTAGTTAATTGTTTATTGTTCAATTTTTTGTGTTTTATTGTACGTATTGTGAAGCACCTTGATGCTTTTTGTGTGAAAGCACTTTAAATAGTTGTCATCATCATTTGGGTTTGAGACAAGTCAGGGGATGTATACAAGAGCTTTTCATTTTTTTAAATGTTCTTTATATTTTAGTTAAATCAATCTATGAAATGGAAAGAGCTTGACATAGTTTTTTAACAAAATTTGTTTAAATTAAATCACGGTGCAGAGATTTTCACAATGACGTTAAAGACCACGATTTTTTTTCTACAAGGAAGCCTAAACTATTTTTATGATTTTTAAAAAAAATAAAAATCTTTTTAAATGATCAATTTTGGTCTTGAAGATGCACCTCGTTTCAGTGCCTGCCACTTTAAATGGAAAGGAGGTGTTGCTAGCTACGCCCCCTCTCCAAAGTGAATGAGAGCAGGAGCAATGTAATAACTGAACAGCCCGTCTCTGTCTCCCGTCAACTCTGTGGGCGTGGCTCATAGAGCAAACGGGGAACCAGATACAGACTTCTGTGACAGGCCCTAAAATCTGCTTATAACAGGAGAGTTTTTGTGGGCTTATCGGGATGTTTAACTGTAAAGGTTAACCACAACCTTTTCAAAGGAAATACAAGTAAATTTTGCTTAGTGCACTAAAATGTTGCTAGTGTAAGGGGTTGAAATTTTTTCTTAACTTCTGCGGTTCGGACCCAGAGGACGTTTGTACACCTAGTGAGGCTTATCTTAAATGAAAATGATTATTCGCACATTAAAGTGAGCCAAACTGTATGTTACTGGGTACAGTTCTATTCTTATTTAATCCATGTTTTTTGGTTTGTTTGTTCTTTTCTTTCCAGTGCTGCCGGTGGTGAAATCTTTAACCAGTGTGTGGCTGATAATGACGAGGCCTTCACAGAAAAGGATGTGATCCGGCTGGCTCGGCAGATCCTAAATGGAGTGGCTTTCCTGCACCGGAGCAATGTGGTGCATCTGGATCTGAAAGTGAGTCCAGTGAAGGATTGCATGACAAATTAGGAAGGTCCATTCCCCAGAGTGGTGAACTGACGGATATATTACTCTCGTTATGCAACCGGAGCGCATTTAGTATGTCAGGAGCCCGTTCCCCTGAGGAATCAGTCCGTAATGGAACCTGACTGAATTATGCTGTTTGGGCCCTGAAGTGAAAGTTACCCTTGAGGATTTAACTTCTACCAAGGCTCAAATTAACCGTCTGGTGCGTTAGAATGAATTGGTAACAGAAAATGCCGTTCACGGTCTTGATTAAAGGATTTAGTGGTACTAAGGACTTGGTGTGTGCATACTTTCACCGGGTTTACGGTGATGTAGTTTGAGGTTGAGGGTTTGTTTCAGTGTAATTCATTCCAGCAAAACTTGTGGTTTGGTAGCTTTAACGTTCTTCTCCTCTAAGATGTTCTGACGAAATCTGGCATTAGACCTACTGGACCAGATTTGATTGGAGTTGCACACATTCTACATGACCTAGAGAGGCAACAGTGTGGTTTGTAGCTTTATCCTACCTGCTGTTAGTGCCATCTGATGGGCTTAGGGGATGATCTTGGCTCAGGATCGGATAGTACTCAGACTGATGGAACAAGACCTTAAATGCTTTTAGAACCATTTATCTCAATGGCTTTTCCTCGCTGACATGTAGACGTCAGACCTCCTAAATAATCATTAGCTGTTATGCAACATACTGTACGTCAGTTTAATTTATCTTGATCTTCCTTTCCAGCCACAAAACATCTTGCTGACTAGTGCCAGACCTCTGGGAGACATCCGTATTGTGGACTTTGGTTTGTCGAGACGCATGGACAATGTCACAGAAGTCAGGGAGATCCTAGGTACCCCAGAGTATGTAGGTGAGTCCTCTCTCCATTTCGTAAATACACAGAATCACCTGTTTGCTATGTTCCAAGGGACATTTGTCATAACTGGGGGCATTTGTTTCTGTTGTAGCACCAGAGATCCTCAACTTTGAACCCATAAGCACTTCTACGGACATGTGGTGAGTTCATTCATACGAAGCTCTTTTCGTCTGTGCATGTTCTGGAATTGAAATGTCTTCAGACATGACCTTTAAAAATGACATATTGCCTCATATCCTTCTGTTTCAGGAGCATCGGAGTCCTGATTTACGTCATGCTGACTGGCGAGTCTCCCTTCCTGGGTGACGACAAGCAGGAGACGTTTCTCAACATCTCCCAGGTCAACTTAGACTACTCGCAAGACTCGTTCGAGGGTATCTCCTCCCTGGCTATCGAATTTATCAAGTCCTTGCTGGTTAAAAACCCCAGGTGAGGCTTTTCTCTGTAATGTTTTGACATAAACATTTCCGCTGGCGTCACTTGAAGCTGATTGACGCTTCAGGGATATGAGTCAGGTTCACAGTGATGCAGAGGTACATCCTCATTTGTGGTAACAGGACTGGCATTACTGATCGTAAAAGTCACTTCCTTTTTACACGTTGTGGTAGTAAGTTTGTCGCATCTACAAAAGATCATTTGCAGACCTGTCGTTGACTTGAAACCATAAAAGCATTTGTATGGAAAGCTGTTTGCAACATTTATTAGAGAGACAGGACTCACATTATACACTGCTCAAAATAATTAAAGGAACACAGTGTTCTCTTATTTGTTTTGAGCTATATATATATATATATATATATATATATACACACAGTCCTATTTTGATGTATCTGAATTATATTTTGAGTAATAAAAAGGCTTGATTTGTAGGAGTAATTGGAGACATCTATTAGCAATATATTCATTTCAGATATTGTCCTTTAAATTAAGACTGTTGTCAAAACTAAATCATGATGCTTTTATTATACTTTTGACTAATCATAATTCCAGTACTTCTATTCCATTTCTATACATCTACAATGTAGCAAAGTAAGATTTCTGCAACTACCATTATAGTCAAATCTAAAATAAAGATTTCTTTAATGGGGTCACCTTTTCCACAAATTAATACAGATGCCTTTAACCCTAGAACATGAACTTTTAGTGAGTATATCATGTGACCACCCATGGCGTGGGTAGAAAGCTCCCAACATTAGTGTTCTAGGGTTAAAAATGGTGATCAAAGTTTTTAACCTAAAATACCCCATAGGTACGAAGTCCTACAAAAAAAAACAATTGTCAGGTAGGTATTGAAGAAATGATGTTTGTCCGCCTGTTGCTTTAAATAGAAAGGAGCTCTCACAGACCTTGTGGATGGGTCACACAGCACGAACTCACTCATTGGGCGACGTGTCTCACAAAGCAATCAGGAATCCAGATATGGTCTTCTGTGACATATGTCCAGGAGGTCTAAAACGTGATGTTTCACAGCTAAATTTTGATGTCAGCAGGGTGATTTCTCCATGTACAGTCATAGAATTACAGGACTAGGGGGATATTTAACATTAAACCTCAACTATATTTCTAAAACTTATATGCAAAACTGATTTTGAACAATATGACCCCTTTTAAAATCATTGTGTCATAGTCATAATTCCTTTTAAGATTTCTACAATAAAATTCTGGCAATCTGTCTTGGCCTAATTTACATTGGAGATATCATTAATGTGTTTAATCAGAATGTATTGACAGATATCTTCAAATTATTGTCATGTCATTCTGACAATTTAGCACCAGTTGTCATTAACTTGCCGCTAATGTCGTTGTGTACATTGAGAAATAAATGTGTAACGATTTTTCAATCACATATGTGTTGGGCAAAGCTGAAGTTTGGTGCCAATTCAATGACAAGAACGTTCCAGCTCACTACATTATATATGCGTTTTCTTTGTAACATCCTGTAATCAGAAAATGCTGATTCATGCCAAGTCCTGTACTGTAATGTAATTATAGATATCTGAAATGGAATTCTGATCAGTTACAATGTATTTAGATGTATCTTAAATTAAAGCTATATATGAATTAGTTGTGTTGTAATTGTGACTACGGAATGTATATTTACAACACAGGAATAGTGCAGCTTGCCATGCGTCTGTGGTACAATTATCAATTCAGCTTTAACAGTTTTAGGTTGGGGAATTTTTTTTTCTTCTTCAAGGAATTGGATGCCCTGATTCTTATGGACTGAGCACTTGTTGCCTCATTTGTTGGTATAAAGTAGCAGGAGCCTCTGAGTGACTTCTGGAGCCATAATCTCCGGTCACTGCAGTTTAATTACGGCAGATTAGCGATGGCATTGGAAAAAGAGGAACATGCCTAAATGTTTAAGTAATTCTCTCAATGATGGACTGGGGGAAAAACTTCTTTTTTTGTGGTATTCCAAACCAAATACTGAGAAGGAATATGGCCGATGTGAGTGACTTGAAAGATCCAGGGAAAGCATGGGTTATATAAACTCATGGGGAATTTCCACTCATCCGCAGTGTTATTGTGTTTGTGTGTACAGGAAGAGAGCCACGGCAGAAGAATGCCTCCACCACCCCTGGCTGAACCCTCTCCCCCATCATCCCAACTCCCACCCGAAACTCCACAGCAGGACTGCCTCCTCCTTGGACGAGCCGGAGACGAGCCAGTCGGAGTCGGAGCCCGAGAGCCCGGCTCCTTCCCCTGAGCTGGACTTGATCGGGTCGTATCTCACACGTCTGGGTCAGGGGGAGCTGAAAACAGGCCGAGACACCTTCACCTTTGGCGAGCCGCTATTTCCTACGCGCCCTGAGATCCAACAGGAACTCATCTGTTGAATGTCGGCGAAAACTTGAATCCCGCGCATGCCTACGCCGCGCTGACTTGCACGGGAGGAATGCCCAACGATGGAACTTTTGTCACAGACTGCCACTCGAAAATGTGACGTAAATGAGCTGGGCTTGGGTTTAACGCTGCCTGGATGGCCTCTGCACGCACACTGGTTTCTCTCCTTGACCAATTAGCCTTTTGAAGTGGGTTCCAGAGGGGAGGCGCTTTGCCTTTTGTCGTCCGTGCACTTTCTTCAAAATGAGTTCTGCTTCAGCGATGACTTTTGTTGAAGGAACTTTTGGAGGATAGTTCAGCTTAACAAAGTAAAGGACGGCTCCAACACTGAAGCCAGACGTAAATGTTTCACTGTTTGTGTTTATTTATCTTTGCTGTACCACTTCGGCCCCCGAGGGGAAAATAGAAGCCACGTTAATGCCCGAGTTTAGGATGGAAGTAGTAGCATTGTAACTTTTCGGACAATCTTGAGCACTTTTTTTTTCTTAATTATTATTTTTTTCATTTATGAAACCAAAGCACAGTCAGTTCACACAATGTACTGTACATATTATCTACCTTCCACCACTCACTGTCATAAAGTTACTTTTTTAAGTGCCACATTGTCAATCCTACTTCTGATTATATTTCAATTTAAATGTTTGTTTTATGTGGCTATTGCACACGTTGCCGCATGTTTCCCACTTATTTTATTTTATATTTTTTCTTAACTGCAAAGTTGCCATTTAGGCTCCGTGCGCTTCAAACTTCAGTCTTGGAAAGAGGGACTGCCAGGTGTTTAAAACATCTGTTTTTGTCAGTATAAATGTAAGAATGAAGCAATAACGTGGTCACCAGAAGGGTCCAGAGTTGTATACATAATGTGATGTTTGCCTTCGGATGCCCGGGAGCAGAGATATTAACTGACAAATTTATGAAAATAGTACTGAAATGTATATTGTGAGTTAGTATTAAGATTAATCTGCAACAATGATTGCTTTTTTTAAACATTGTATTATTGTTAACATTGTGTCATGATGGTTTTTTTATGTTGATTTCTGAATCTCATTCCTGTCTTTGTTTTTCAGGCAGATTTGCACTCGTCCATGCGGACGGTATATTAAAATAATTAAATGTTTGTTGGCATGTGTTGCAAAATGTAACAAAAATACATCTACATTTTGTATCAAACTCTTTCATCTGTGTGTGTGATTTGCTCTTTCACAGAAATTAAAGGGGAACTCTGAAATTTTTCAACTTGGGATCTATTTTTAAATGGTTTTGTGTTCATCTTTTCACCTGGAACAAAAACATTTTAATCGGGGCAGGATTGATTTTGCTCCGTAATATAATTGTATGGGGCAAGCTAAAAGCACTCACAGTACACCACCTTTTGTCACCACTAAACAGGTGAAAATGTCATTAGAAGTGTCTGGTAGCACGCCAAGGATCCATACAGAGGTAAACATGCACATCTTTACCTTATTAAATGTCAAACTTTTAATAACCAATTATACAGTTTGCCGCTTGCCTTAGCCTCCTGGCCATGTGGAGGCGCTGCTCTCCAGAGTAATTACAAGTCTATTGTCAATAAGGGACTCATTCCTATTGTAAGCAGACTGGTGTTTGCATTCTAAATCGATGATGCACTGATTAAAATAGTTTTTGTCTTGAGTGAAAAGATAAAGCACATAAAAATAGAACCCAGGTTAAAAATTACTGGTATTTCCCCTTTAACATGGAAGTAAGACTTTTATTCTGCAAACTAAATGATTGCAAAGCAGTGATGCCAAATTGTAGTTGTGGATGTGCATTGTTAGAAAATGAAACGACGCCATGGAGTGGTAAGGTAGCATTTATCAGGTGTTGTTTTGCACTTGGAGCATTTATGGAGTGTGCCTCGAAATAAAATTCCACCAAAAAAACTTGCCTTGTGTATGCACAAGGGTTTCAATTTGGGTTTGAAGTTCTGGTTTCCTCATGTAGTACAAACACGAGATGAAGCTAATTCAGTCGAGGTGACGCGCGGCCTTGATGGGGTGCAGCATGGGGTCACAGATAATGGAAGAGGCCTGCACACTCTGTCAGTGGGAACGCTGGCATAATACAAACCAGTCAGATTTCTGTTCCACATCTTCTGATGTCACTGAAGCATCAGCAGTGATTACTTGGAGGTCAAGGCGGCTGCAGTTTTAGCAAATAATTGGCAACCGAAACCCTTCCATCAGTGGCTTAGAGTCTTTACTAGTGAACAAACAAATTCAAACCACCACGACATAGCCTACTACATCTAACCTAACAAACAGCAAAGTTCCAACACCTAAAACCCGCCTCTTACTGCACGATGATGCGTTATATTGCAACATTTATCAACATAATGCAGCAGATCGCAGAAGAACAACGCACACATTACGATAGCGATCCGCTCTTAGCAGCAGAAGGAGGAGGGCCCAGGAGCAGCGTAGCAGATTGTGGTCCTGGAGACCAATTTGGGGTGACCTGGACACACTCATGCCTGACCTGGCAGAGGAGGATATACACGGATACCAGTCCTTCCAGAAGGTGAACATATCTCTTCTTTTTTCTTTCTTTCAGCCGCTCCCACTCAGGGTCTTCACAGCAGATCATCCATCTCCACCTCAGTTGGATTTGTTGTGGAACTTTGATTTTTAAACTGCAATATTTTCCACCGGGTCAGTGTGCCATGGATATACGTAATATGTGTGTGCCACTGTGCCTTTATATAACACCTTGCAATATGCATCCTGTTGTAATATGGCACCGATTGCAACTCATCAAGTGATACGTTCGTATCTCATCAACCAGTTACAACATGCCAGTGACGGGCCTCACAGCTATTCGTCCGCTATGAAATACAGCATCACATGATGCAGCATTACACATAGATATCACGTATATCCCAAGTCACCTGAAGTAGAACCCGCCTTATTTCAGTTAGCTAACTGGCTCTCTGATCAGCCCACACTGCTGATGTGGCTGCAAAGCCAGCTAGCAGGCCACGGAGTGTCAAAGAACACGCCCACCACAGCAAACTCAGCGTCTGATTGGTAAAAGTATATACCAATCCACAACATGGTCCCCATTTGTTTTAGCAGCAGAGGGAATCACTTGAAATTCTGAAGGCCTCAGAGGAGATTTTTCACCCGGAGACAGCAGGGGGAAATCTGATTGGAGAAATATGAGCTGATCTGGCAGCAGTACAGCTCAGGAAGTTTAGAAATGAAAGCATCTCATTGCTATAAATAATAAATACATAAATGATCTGAACATTTTTGTAAGATATACATAACATGAACGAAAATATTAAATTATGAAAATAAATTTTCTGATTCTGAGAAATATCTAGGCCAGCACAGAAGGCCTTGGTGGGCCGTCATACACACTATCATACCATCATGTAGTGTCCAGCTGGCTTTAGTTATCAACATAGTGCACCATGGTGGGTACATATAAAATAAAATACCACAGACTTAGTCCTGCTCAGAATTTTTGGAACCTCTGAATTAAAATACAATTAATTAAATTAATACAATTATTTCATTAAAGTACAGAATTAAAATATTTTGAGAAATAAATACAAATGAACCAATTTTGTATCATCAGAATATTTAATAAAATCCCCAAAGTTAGTGCCCCCCTTTCCCCAAACAAATAGATAAATAAAAGATCCAGCCATAAAATGCACATGTGACAGTTATTGGCACACCAATGAATTTACAGGAAATCATCACTTTCACGTCCAGTTTTCTTTAGACAAGCCATTGGATGGATACATGAACATTTCCAAGTTATTGAATATGTTTTTGCATTCATTTGCCTCAATCATTAAGAAATATAGACAGTATGGTACTGCATGGTAAATCTGTCTGGAGTAGGCAGTCTCAAAAACTGTGTGACTGTGCAAGATGAAGACCAGTGAGGGAAGCCACCAAGACATTGTTGATAACTCTGAAGTAGTTATAGGCTTCTGTGGCTGTGATTGTAGAAACCGCGCATAGTGCAACTTTTCTCTGTTGCATCACCAGTTATGCAGCTTCATGTTGGCGTGGAATTTTTGCACGAGAAAACACATCAAATCTGGGCTCCCGTGTGCCTTCTGGCAAGCTGTAGTAAAATTATAATGTGAAAATGTTGTTAGCCTGTATCTGGATTATGTTATCCTCCTAAATGTTTCTGCTCAGCTGGTGTTGGTGGTTCCCCTCTGATTGGCGTCGGTGGAAAAACAAATCTCAGACATCAAAACAGATCAGGATGCTTGGACGGGGTCACATGTGAAGCATCTGCTTTTCCTGTCAGAATCTGAGAGTCTATTTCAAGAAACAGTCTCTTAAAGAAAATAAAAGTCCTCTCTGGGGCCTGTCTTCTATAAATATCCAGGAGCTTTTACAGGAAATGCCAGCGTCCTGTGAAGAGGAACACACTGTATGCTTTCCCTTCGTTTCAGGTTCTGTGTTTTGTTTTATAGCTGTCAGGATTCTGAGTTTGTCTTTTAATGTGCGCTTGTTCTCGAGGTGGTCCAGCCAATAAGGACGCAGCTGGTGTCCCTGCAGGATCCTGATTCGGTGGCTGTTGGCTGGACCGAGCATTTCCCCAAAAGAAGTTCCTGCTGCTGCCTGAAGCTGTGGAATTCCAGAAATGCTTCTTTCATTTTTCTCAAGCCTGCTGTGTTTTCCTTCCTGTTCTTACGGGGTTTGTTTTCTCAGCAGGAGGTGTTGTTGTGTTCATGTTGCTGTGCAGTCCCCTCAGGAGCCCTTGTTGTCTCTCTGATAATTTAGGTGATCGTTGTGTGGTTAATTTGGTTTGTTATGTCCCCTGTAGGGATTTTTTTTCTTTCTTTTTTGGCTCCCACAGATCTGACTTTGAGACTGTCCTGGATCAAGATTAATATCCAGACTTTCAACAACTTCCTGGACTCAGCAGTCAAACGTGCATCTGTATGAGGTGAAAGTGTTGAACTTATCTCAACAGCGACATTCATGTCTCTGGGTCCTCGACCTTTGAGCTCGAGAGACGCCTGTGAAGAGCTTATGGAGTCATGAGGTCACTGGACAGAGGTGTTTGACGATGCTGATACCTTTGTAGGAGACGGAAGGTCCAAGGCTTTAGGGTCCTGGTGCTTCCTGTCTTACGCCCCTTTCACACTGAGCTCGAGACCAGTTGGAGACACAAAATTACGAGAAAATAGGTGAATAGCGGCAAGGTGTCAATTGGACTCACACTGAATTGGGAGTTGCAAAACATTTGCAAATGCCCCCGGCCATATTTGGGCCAAAATATGTATGTAGTATGTATTATGTATATGCAGTATGCATGTAGGAGCCATGGCATGAGAATATAATTTAATATAAATTTGATGCATACATCATAATTTCATGTCGTAATATTTTTAAAAAAACAACTTCATGTTGGATGTAATATGATCCGTCGCAGAATACGTGCAGATGGTGGTTTTAAGTCAAGTGCACTGCACAGCAGGAACGGGTGGACATACTTTTCTACCATGTGACGGACTGTAACTTGGACTTTATTTGTTCATTACACATTTTAAAGTGGAATACACTTCCTGTCAGTCGCATCAGAAGCCAGCAGTTCATGGAGTGTGGATTATTTTGACGTCCAGACGGAACG
>OMMV01041791.1:4316-23952 GCA_900302635.1 Chatrabus melanurus | reverse complement strand
GTTCAATAGTAACCATGGGGGTTTCTGCTCTATTTCAGGAGTGACAGGCCCTTGAAATGGGTTTCCTATCTATTTGCATTGGGCAAAAATTTCAAAGTTTGATTGACTTGATTTTGAGCTTCAAGGTCACCCAAGGTCAAATGTAATTGTGTCTTTTGAAAGCCCATATATGACTTCCTACTAATGTCCAATAGTAACCATGGGTCTATCTGCCCTATTTCTGGAGGTACAGGCCTTTGAAATTGGTTTTCCTATCTATTTGCATTGGACAAAAATTTCAAAGTTTCACCATTTTGTAATGCTATGACCCTGTGTGTTCAAAGGTTAAGGGGTTCATCCTTGGGTGAAAGGCAACTTGTGTGCAACACAACACACAGTGCAACACAAGTGTCATTTGTAGTTTCCACCCAACATAGTTATGGTTTTCATGCCCAGCACCTACACTGTATAACTCACAAGTAGGATTGCACTCGTCTATGCGCCCATGAGTGTGTTTGACTAAAAATCAGGTGTGGTCACGGGCAGTGCAGGTGCATTCGTATCGTCTGTCAGCAGAATGTGATTGTGCCATAGACCAGCAAATACATGGTCTAAAGTCAAGTGTACATAAACACGTACACCCTCTTTGTATACACAACAAAACTGAATTGAAAATAACCATTAAACAAAATAAAAGTAAACACTCATGGAAAAATGCAAAACTTTATCTTACTGCTTCCATGCTTCACCTCAGGGAGCTTTGGTGGTCGCGGCCCACTGGCACACTCTGAAAGGTTGGTGCTGGTCCAGTAACTTGCCAGAAAATGTCTCACTTGGGTCCCCTTTCTCAATAGCAGAGCACTGTGCACCTCATGCATTCTGGCTTAAAGGTGATGACAGATGACTCAGTTTGGTTTATTTCATGTTATGCCCAAAACACACCCATGACTAAAGGTGCAGTCACACGATGACGTTTACCCCAACGACTGGTGAACGAGGTGAAAGGGAGAGAAAAGTGGCCACACGTTGGCGAAAATCACATTCTCGAAGTTTGGTAGCGAACCTCAAATGCAGCACGGCATTCCACACCGTGAGCCCAGCTGAGGCGGCCGTTAGCCAGCGCTCCAATAGGACAAGCGCGACCTTTGCCAACGTGGCAACGTGCAGGAGAGGGGTTCGACGCACCACTGTCCAGTGATTCTGAGCAGGCAGGGCGAAGCAGCACCCAGCATAGACGATCACAACAGAAACTTCAGCTACCGGATGCTACCGGAGGCTAACGAAGCTAACGAAGGCTACCTTGGTCGTAGCGGAGATTAACTTTCTCTACCGGTCTCCAGCGTAGCCACAGATATGTCGGCAATTGCTGTAATATTTTCAACATGTTGGAAATTTTGTAAGCGGTCGCAGTTCAACACCGGCGGAGCCCAGCACAGGCTACCAGAGGCTAGCAATCTTTGACAAATGCAAATATGTTGGCCCAAACGCCTAGGTGTGACTGTGCCTGAACAAAGAAGATAAATTCAATCCCTTTGCACACAGCGCCCAACTTTGCGCTCAGAATACACACCCTCTAAATGCCACAAACGAGTGAGACACACTCCAAATGGTTTTGCACCATGTGCAGTACACTCTTCTTCTCGGCCACGTTTCACTTGGTTGCGGCAGATAGATGGTTACTTTCGAGAAGTCGGGTTGGATCATTTGTCTGCCTGGGTGGTTGCCATCCAGGACCCGGGGCAGTTCCGTGGTGTGGTGGATGCAGCGGCGCGTGGCACCAGTGCGTGTTCCCAGACTTGACTTGATATGACTTGCAGTAGACTCGCCGACATAAATTGTCAAGATAGGGCCCTGGATGCATTAAGATACTTAAATGTCTTCCTTCTGAGACTCATGAGGATGTTAATCGGTATTGTAGAAAAGCTCTATAAAGCTATTTTCTCAGGTACCCATACACCTCCACACACAGCCTGTGTGGCCATGAACGCTTTGTACCCAGACCCTAAATCACTTATTGCTGAGATTACCCATAAGTCTTTCCTCATTAACAGTAGCCCAGAGACTCCGTTGGCATTTGGTCATGGAAGATGCTCACACGCTTCCTCAACATCTGTGATGGGTCAGAGAAATGGCTGATGGCTGTTTCTTTCTGCTCATTCTTTCCCTCGCTGTCCTCATTCTCGGTGCTTTCATTTTATTTTCCCTTTTGCTTTCTCTGCCAAACTGTGCATGCATCACTTTCATCAAGCTTTTTCAGCCTTGTTAGCTGATGTCAACGTTGTTAACCGGCATCAGTCCAGTGGTCATAGCGAGAACTAACGCAGACAGCGCACAGAGCAGCAGTCAGATGGGATTAGTGCTTCGGGATTAGCCTTCTCTCCTGTGTCATCACTAATCCATTGCCGCAGCCTGGACCGCCACACATGGAGCTGCTGTAATAGGATCACAAGGGAACAGTGAGATTTGTGGACATTCTCATTCATATTGGGTCATACCTCTTTAGACACGTAGCAATGCTACAGCTTACTTGAAAAAAAATCTTTTTGGGCTTTTTCTTAATTTTCCTTGTAATGGGCTCATCGTCGAAACACCATGTTCTCCGTGTATCTTTGGTCTGTCTTATACGATATGTGAGATCATTATTTCCAATTTCACTCCTGGTTTTACAAATCCTCCTTTCACACTCTGGATTTTCGCTTTGTCTGTTTTCTTCCTTTGGTTTTCTGTTCATCACCCTCCCACAAGCTCCTCTCACCTTCTTCTCTTCTCCTTTTAATAGATTAAGTGCTAAAAAAAAAAGAAAAGTACCTGTTTGCTCCATGTGGGCAGTTACGTGAAGATGTGTTTGATTTGTGCGTGCGTTTTGTGTGTTTATGTGCTGTCACCTTAATTCAGTCTACTTGTCAAACTACAGCCGTCCTGATATTGCCTTTCAGTCCAATAGAGATGTGCACGTCTGCTTTTGTCAATCTGAAAGGAACTTCAAGGCTGTCAGGCTCATTGAAAACCATCACAAATACACACATGCACTCTGGGCACTCGCTCCTTTTTTTTTTTCTTTTTTTTTTGGTCTCTGCTTTTCTCAGTATATCAGTGTTTTCAGCCTCCATATTGCACAACTCACATAGACACATTGATTAGTTGACATCAGCGAGGTGTGATATCGATTCAGAAGAGCTTTGCAGCACAATATAGTAGATGTGGTGGATTACCACTTTGCTCCATGTTCACACAACCACACACACACACAGCACTGTGCAGACGTTTTAGGCATAGCAAATGTGTCTAAATTTTTCTTTTAAATAAAGAGAAGCTGTTAAATAGTTCATATTTATGAATCAATGTGTAAAATGTCTGATGACAGCGCACCTTTAAAAATAATTGATCATTTCTTTTACGTGATAAAATGACATAATTTGCTTGAGGCTGTGTCTTCAAATTTATTAGAAAATCAGACTGTGTTAAATCAGATTTTTTTTAAATAATTTGATAATTGATTGATCATCAGTAACTGTCTCTGTGTTGTCAAGTTCTCGGCAGTACAGCCACAAGGAAATCAAAAATTTTTTTGTGTTTTTGCTTCTTTTTAAAATGAGTTTTGTAAATTGGTAATTGATTGGTTACTTTAATGAAAAAGAAAATGTAATAATCTCATATTTTATTTATTTTGCATGTTTTTAGGAGGGGTGGGGATTTCTGTTTGTTTTAATCAAAAAAAGAAGAAAGACATGGAATGCCTAAAACTTTTGCACAGTACTATATATACATATATATATATATATAGACAGAGAGAAAGAGAGAGAGAGAGAGAGAGAGCAGCCACCCAAGCTCCCTGAGGTGAAGCAGGGAATTGGTATGGTGAAGTTATTTTTTCATTATTGCATCTTTCTTTCTTTCTTTCTTTCTTTCTTGCTTGCTTTCTTTTTTAATGTAACCAGAAAAACCTAACTGACATTCTGGCCAAAATGAGCAGTGTGCAATCATTCCGTTCCATTCAGTCATTCATTTTCTGAACCAGCTTATTCCAATTAAGGGTCACGGGGGTGCTGGAGCCTATCCCAGCAGTCAATGGGCAAAAGGCGGGGTACACCCTGGACAGGCTGCCAGTCCATCACAGGGCCACATATAGACAAACACATTCAAACCTACGGCCATTTTAAAGTCACCAATTCACCGAACCTGCAAGTGGGAGGAAGCCGGAACACCCGGAGGGAACCCACGCAAACACAGGGAGAACATTCAAACTCTACACAGAAAGGACCAGGTAGGAAGTGAACCTGGGATACAGTATCCATTAAAACAATAACATTAAAAACAATACAAATCAAAACAGATGCAATAACAGCATAAACACAGAGAACAGTTCAATAGTTTTCACCTGTACGCAATACGGTGCACCTTTAACAAAAGAAAAAGAAAGTTGTTGAGAAACCACCTGAGGTTAACAATAGCTGGGATATTCCAATCCCCTCAGACTCCTGAAGCTGCCGCTATGATGCAAACCCCGCACCCTAAACCCAGCACTTTTGACCAATGAGAGGACAGCTTACTCACACGTGGTTTTTCATTTTCAATCCAATGTTTATTACAAAACTATTACTTAGCTTGAAATTATTGTAATTGGGTTAGATTTTATTTATTATTTGAAGTTGTGAAAATTTGTTGTGTATTTTTTCAATGTATTTAAGGCGTTAATATGTTGTTCAATTTGTTGTTCAAGTTTGCTTTAGCAACTAAAAAAGCCATTATTTAATATAGTTCACCCTCATGCTGTACGTTTTTGTAAAACTATCGGTTCAGACACCGATTTGCTGCTGGTATCATTTTAAAAAGTATTGATCGAACACTGGTGTATCGCAAAAACCCAACCCTAGTCGCAACTCTTAAGGGCCTTTCACACCGAACACGAACTTTATGTTATTTTGCGCTTACGGACGCGCAGAATGCACAGCGGCTTGCCGCTGAGGAGGCGGCATTTTCTACATCATCGTCTTTGTTCTGGTTGCTGGAACAAGTCCGAAAGTCGCCATGTTTATGAAGATGATGACAAATAACCAGCTTCCGCGTTGGGCTATTGGCTGTGTGAATATACGTCACAGCTCACCACGGTCAACGTTGAATTTGGTGGAACTTTGATCGCGGTGCGCTGAAGCCGAGCGGCGGTGGGCGTGTCCAGCTGAGCGGTGTGCAGCGGCAGTGTTCGCAGCTTTGCTCAGTTACGCCTATCTACGTGGGGCTGGCCGTTTAAAATAATGGGTTTCAGAGCGGTGCGCACCGCTTTGACGTAAAGTTCGCGTCCGGTGTGAAGAACAACAACAAGAAGCATTCATTAAACACTGACCTAAATGAACTTCTCTGAGAAGGAAGAAGTTGGTAAGAAGAACAAATCAAAACGGAGCCCACTGAGCTGAACCGCATCTGGACATTTCAGGAAGCAGCAGTAAACTAACTTGCTAGCTGATAATGGAAGACAAGTGAATGAATGCAGAGCCAATGGATCTTCAAGTGCCGGCTCTGTAAAATGGACCACTTAAGACCTCTGGCTGAACTCGTCATAATACCAGTGTCAAATAGTTTCGCAGATTAGTTGTGTAGTTTATGAACAGCTTTACTTATATCTGTCACACTTTTGATGTTTAAAGAATGAATTGTTCAAAATACCTTCAGTTGTGTTTTTACTTAATTTTAGTGTCAGTAAACAAGCTTTCTGTCATGGTAGGAGCTCAGCGGCTCAGCGTATACCTGCTAGCGCCCTCAGCAGGGCTGGAGGACTGCACCCACGTAGTATTTGATACAAATCTAAAAAATATGAATTCAATAATGACACCAGCTCATTGGATGGATTGTGAATCCTAATTCTTTGTCAAACAGAGGTTTTTTTTCTTTTTTTTAATCATGCTGAAGATTTAAATAAAGTACTAGATGTGTGCACATGTGTGCATTGTGTTGCAGCGTGGGGTGAAATAGTCAGTGTCGCCTTAAAAAAATGCTGCTGAACTTCGAGCTTATAAACCAGAATCTTGTTTCCATGGGTACCGAATCCTTGAGCTCCGAGGATGTGAAGCAATTAGTGGGGCTTGATGAATGTGTCTGTTTACCGCTGCCTAACACCCAAAGCCAGGTGTGAGTGTGTATGTGTGTGCCCATGCACTGTCGGTATACTTATGCAGACATAATGGTATGAGCAATTTGTAGGTCACAACTCCTTGCATCTGTTTGCCAGTTTAACACCAGGGTGAAAAAGACGGCGTGTTTTGACCATCTGGTTCAAGCCAACGTGAGGAACAAGAAGCTTCTGAAGGATGCTGTGCAGAACATCACCGCAAAAGGAATTACAAACTACACCAAAGGCTTTGAGTTTGCCTTTGAGCAGCTCTCTGTGGTGAGTTTTATGATTAAAAAAAAAAAAAAGCTACTACAATGTGCTTCCAATATGTTTATAACTCTGGCAGTGTTAACCTGTGATGCTTCTGTATTACTGTTCCCACTGTGTTGTCTTTCACTGCCATCTGCTGGTTGAATGTGTACGGTGTAATAAACATTTGACTGAGGTGAATAACTGCTGTGAAATGGCAAAGCATTAGCACTGAGTGGAGTTATGCAGACTGAGTGAGATGAACTGCCACCCATGCTGTCGATAGCTGAGCTGAAATCAAACCCACCTTAATGGCAAAACCTTTGTGTGTTTCCCTTGACTAGACAAATGTAAGCCGAGCAAACTGCAACAAGATTATCATGCTGTTCACAGACGGAGGAGAGGAAAGAGCTCAGGCCATACTGGAGAAATACAATGCTGACAAGAAGGTACGTAGAACACAAATCAGGGCTATGATAATGGCGCCACTATGTGAGTTGTTATCTTTGGTCCAGCTGTAGGTGATTCGTGCAGCTTTTTGGGAACTCACTTTTTATTTTAACTTTTGTTGTTAAAACAAGCAACATTGGCCTGAGTACCAGGACCCCGCAATTAGAAAAGACACATCACAAACACCTTGATAGGCCCATCTGTCCTTTTTTTTTTACATTCCTAGGTAATAGTAACCACACAGCAAAGACCCCAGTGTTAAATTAACACTTTCTACTGTTAATTTAACACTGGGGTTTTTGCTGTGCATGAGCATGAAGACAGTAAGGGCTACGTGCAATCTGATATTTGACCCTAATGACCTTGACCATCGCCCAAATAATTGACCATTGGCTGACTTTGCCAGGGCAATTCTGGAATCCACCTAAGTGTGTGCCACATTTGGTCCAAATCGGTGTGAAAATCAAATTCCTTGACCTTTGCCAAAACAAATTCTTTAAGGATAATTAAACTTTGACATACCAAGTTTGGTAGGTTGTTGGTAGGACAGATAGGCAGACATGACAAATAGACAGGCACCCCAATGATTGACCGTTGACAAATTTGACCTCCCCTGGGCAATTCAGAACCCACCTCCATATGTGTACTACGTTTGGTGCAAATTGGAGTGAAAAACATAAATTTTGACCTTTGACCCCTTTGACCCTGAAACCCATGATTGACCTTTGATGAATTTGATCTTACCTGGGCAATTCCAGAACCCACCTACTTATGTGTGCCAAGTTTGATGGGCATCGGAGTGCAAATCAAAATGTTGACCTTTGACCCAATGACCTTGACATTTGCCAAAACCTATGATGTCATCATATGCACTCAAAAGAGTGAATGAGGTGGGTTGCACACTTTATAATAACTTTTTGTTTTCAGTTTACTTGATATATTTACTTGATATTTAATGACACAAGTTAGATAGAATTTAATATTTTTGCTTTTAACTAACATAATACAAATTTGTAAAACCTATTGATAAACTAAATTTGGTTAAAATTAAAAATGTTGAATGTGCTTAAAGGGGTCATATTGTTCAATTTTTTTACCTACTTTTTACCCTTAAATAGTGTTCGGTTTCATGTTAAACAAGTGAAAAGTCACACAGTTATATGTCTGTGCATGGTAAACATCCCAGCTCTAAGCAAAATTTGGCCTGAAATTGCTTGTTTTAAACTTCTGTGACATATGTCACAATTGTCCATATCTGGACTCCTGCTTGCTCTGTCTGACACACCCACAGGATCTGTTGTTTGGTGTGTTCACATTATAGCGGTCTTGCACTCGGTGCACCATATCAGCCCGTGCAGTTCATTAACACTCCAGACTCGACATCAGTCACGCTTATTTTGGGTTTCAGACTATTTTATAACACATCGGACAGCTGCATTTGAAAGTGAGCATTTCCCCACAGTCTCCTAATGTCTATCATGCATGGGATGATGAGATTATTCCCTGCAACAAGGCCAGCAGATGGCAGTGTTCAGCAGATGACAGGTTTTTTTGGATATTCCATAAGTAAAACAAAGTTCCTCTTTGGATTGATCTGGTGCATAAAAATTTAAAATCTTGGTAGACGTGATGTTCGGGTTAGGTCTAGGATGTTAGACTGTCCAGATCCAGTTTTGTCATAATAAATATTGTTGAATTTGTTCTAGGTGAGGATCTTCACCTTCTCCGTAGGACAACACAATTATGATAAAGGACCCATTCAGTGGATGGCCTGTTCCAACAAAGGTACACCACAGATTATGACACATATTACTGCTGAGCCCTGTTCTTAGATGTATCAGATAAAGTTCTGGTCAACAGTAAAATATGTCTAAATATTAACTTTAAATACAATTTATGTTTGCTTTTTTTTAATGAACTCAGCTGTATAATACAGTACAACATCTATCCATTATCAATGTAGAACAAAGGTGGTTCTTTAAATAAAAGAGTTGACTTTTGTTGGGAAGTTTTTGTCCTGCGGAAGTGTCTTTGTCCAAATCTCAAACATGTTAAACCAACTTCTACAGTTGAAAAACTGGCAGCATTGGCGGGCACCTGATCTAGGCTTTGGGAATGAAAGAACCTGACAAACAAGCTCATTTCAAGCTTCCTGTAACTTCAACCGCACCTGCTCCTAATTTCCACCATGCATGTGATAATGACTCCATGCAACAATCCCAGACAAGTCCAGCAGATGGCAGTGTTGTGCAGGTGTCTGACAGGTCTATGTGATATAAGCAAAATAAAATTACTTTTTGGATTGAGATGGTGCATCAAGGTTCACCACATTTTGATCAGTTTATGGTCATTATATGAGCTTTTAATTTGGAGACATACAAGATGACAGCATTTGTTCTTTTTGAGCTAACGTCTTAAAAAACTGGAGGAGATGTCTCATTGATCTATTCATCTATTTATCTATCCATTCACTCACTGCATTTTATAGGGTACATGCCGAGACTTTTCCAAAGCCTAGGATTAAAAAGAGCAGTAAATAATCCCATCATACATCAACGTGAAAAAGAAAATGTGGAATGAAACACGAAAATCGTGTATAGCGGCGCATTGTTTACGATAAACAAGAAAACTGGATCTACTTTTTTTTAAATGACTCATGGCAAGATGCTCTGCGTTATACTGAGAGGAAAGTATTTGTTCAAATCTTCGATAAATAGAATATATTACGTTGCATTGTGAGTTTTCCTTGACGACACGGATTGGCAAAAAAGTGTCGGTCTGTCTCGCTGTGTATATCTGACCTGACTGGTGATCACAGCTTTATCCAGATTTCTCCTCCCGTCTCTTTTCGAAAAGCGCACCACCTCTGTCACTGCCAACACAGCAGCGATGTGCGAACACAGTGTCAGAAGCCGAAATGTGGAGAAAAGATTTTATAAAGCTCTATGAATGTTTATGTTCACACCTCTGTACACGTGGCAAAATAAAGTAGAAAACATGCAATTTACAAAAAAATGTACGCGACGTACTTCACGACATTTTTTGTAACACTTTCAGACTGACCAAACAGTATATATGGTAACACATAATGTCGTTTTAAATGGCCATGATGCAGTAGACTATGCTTCATCCTGTTTATTTTGATGCTTTGTTTACTTATTTATTTATACAGCTTTCTCTAATGCCTTCTCTTGCTATACTTTGATTATGTGTAATTGCGTTTAATGACAATTCCTGTTAATATGTACAGGCTACTTCTATGAGATTCCTTCCATTGGAGCAATCCGAATTAACACACAGGTGATGTTGTTATTATTATTATTATTAGTTTCTCTGTTTGTTTGTGGGCAGTATATCTCAAAAAGTTATGGACTGTTCATGAAATATTGTGGGGAGATGGTCAGGTGATCAGAAAAAAAGTTGACTAAATTGTGGTGGTGATCCAGATCTGCCTTAAATTTCTCATTTTATGTGTTTCTGTTTTTCCTTTATCTCTTCTTTCAAGAACTTCCTCTATGATGCCACAAAGCTCTATAGACACCCGTCCTCTGTCAGTTGGTGGCATAAAAATGGCATTGAGTATTATTACTCCATTAGCAGAGGTGTACGCTCTCTCAGTGGGCTCTAGTTCAGGGGTGGGCAACAGTGTTTCATGACGGACCAAACACAGTGCTGGCTTTCCATGCAACCAACTGTCTCAGCAGGTGGTTTTACTGATGAGCTCCTGCCCTCAATGTAAAGTCCTAGTCATCTGTGAAGTCATGTACTGAGGGGATCAGTAGCAAGGAAAACCTGTACCACCTTGGCCCTTCATGCCTATCCCTGCTCAAGTTAATCCACCTAATGTACAGCCACTTTCACGCATACGTACCCGACTAAAGCAGGACTGCTGGGTGTGGCACTGTTTGGTCAGTACCTTTTCTAACTTGCACTCAAAATATAAGCCAACAACCACAATATCAGCTTTCTCACTTGACTCTCAAAATTCCGATCAGACAGGTTGTGTATTGTTGATTGTTTGTTTGTTGCCTTTCTTTTATTTATGTTTGTTGATTTTGTTGTTCTTGTTGCTGTCCAGTCTGTCACAATAGTTTTCTGTCTTCAAAATCTGAAATGCTCCATTTAGAGGCCTGTTAGGAAGATACAAACATTTGACAAAACCAGGGTTACCTCCAGTAATCTTTAATTATATCCTTAACTCTATCTAATTATTTCCCTTTGTCACTGTTTTCATCAGCAGTGAACAAAATGTAAACTCTACAGCAGAGGTGGGCAACAGGGGCCAACATGGTGCAGGTTTTCCTTGCAACCAATCACCTCAGCAGGTGGTTTTACTGATGAGCTCCTAACCTCAACTTAAAGTCCTGATCATCTGTGGAATCACCTGCTGAGGTGATCGGTAGCAAGGAAAGCCTGGACTGTCTTGGCCCTTCATGGCACATGATTGCCCACCCCTGCTCTACAGAGTTAAACAGCAAGACCGTCATTACTTGATGCAGTGATTGTAGCCTGGTACACAGTACCTATTGCAGTACTTGTTTTAAGTGGGTATACGGAAATCCTGGAGTGCACTAGGAATATGGATATGGGTATATGGAAAAAGGATTTGCATATAAATTGCAGGAGAATGAAGGTTGAAATCTTTATTGTCCTGGTGCTTTTGAGACTTGGATGCTAACAGTGACCTATAAGGTGACGTCTACATGTCTTTGGTAGTTGGTCTCTTCAGATGATGCTTGGGTACTACTGGAATTTATTTGTGTCAAATGAGCGGTTAATTAGGAAGAAGAAGAAGGGTCTTTATTGTCATTGTACATACATACATATATATATACATATATATATTTATATATATATATATATAACAAAATTTGTCCTCTGCATTTAACCCATCCTAATTATAGTTAGATGCAATCCAACCACTAGGAGCAGTGGGGAGCCACAGTCCGGCGCCCGGGGAAGGAAGACTAGGATGAGGAGTATCACTTGCATTTGGAGGCAACATCAGCTACGACATTTTGGTCATGTGGCGCATTTCTCTGTGCATGATCCAGCACAAAGGTGCCTCAGTGTTGAGGACTCCAGCTGCTGCAAAAGGCCAAGGGGACGCCCACATTTCACCTGAATGAGGCAGATAGTTGGTTATTTTCAAGAGGTGGGGATGGGCCAGCTGTCTCCCTGGGTGGTTGCCATCCAAGATCCACAGCTGTTCTGTGGTGTAGTGGATGCCGACCTGACCTGACAGGTATATGGATACCTGCCTATCCCTGGTTCACAGATACCACTCATGATCAGGAACAAACAGACAAGAGCGCATGTGTAAATGGAGCTTATCCACCTATGGAAACATGAACCAATGAAAGACTTTGATGTTTTATATCCACTTTAGGAGTACCTTGATGTATTGGGAAGGCCCATGGTTCTAGCGGACAAGGAGGCAAAAAAAGTCCAATGGACGAATGTTTACCTTGATGCATTGGTATGAATCACTTTCTGTCTTGTAATCCACATCCTTAATTGGTTAATTTCACATATCACATAAAAACAATGTTCTCATTTGTGTGTCATATTATTTAAGCGTGAAAAAAAATTTTTCATCTCCATCAGGAACTGGGTCTGGTCATCACCGGAACACTTCCTGTCTTCAATAAAACCAAGACCAAAGACGACAAGAATGGCGAGGTGCGGTGACCGTTTGCATAAACACACAGTTAATGGAGTCAGCTGTTGTTGCGGATGATGATATTTATTCTTGTGCTGTTCTTTTATGTTTTCTTTCAGTACCAGAATCAGCTGATCCTTGGCGTAATGGGGATCGATGTGTCTCTGGATGATATCAAGAAGCTTACGCCACGTTTCACAGTGAGTTGGGCATCCAGATGCAATCAAATGGAGCCAGACAAACACATTTGTCAAACCACATCCTGTGACTTGCTCAGCTGTTATGACCTTGCACCAAGTTCTCCCTCTGGAGCAATAAGTGAGGGATGTGTTGTTCTCTTTTTGACATCTGTGTATAATCATCAGCAAATGTCTCCCTTCTCATCTGTTCATCTTTGGATTTAGATTGGTCCTAATGGATACTACTTTGCCATTGATCCCAATGGATATGTCCTGCTGCACCCCAATCTCCAGCCAAAGGTATAACAGCTGGCCTTATGAGTCACTTCATGTGATTCAACAGGTCTGCGTCTTGAAGCATTTTATTATAGTCTGATTATTGTACATGGACACAGTAAAAGCTTTCAATCATAGTGCAGGCTGGCTTGTATACAGGGTCTTTTCATAATTTTCCATGTGCTGTCACTTCATCAATCCTCAAAGAGAATAAATTTTGCAGAGTCGGATTTGATATCATCAGTTAGCTGTCAGCTAGAAGGTTGCTCAGTACCGTGTGAGATGAAATAGATATGCAGACGTGTCAGTGAACTGGCATATACAGTATGTTTAATCATGAAGGATAAAACATGAGGGTAGAGGGGTGTTTTAAAATGAAAATCCACAAAAAAGTAAGTTTGTTTCATACCACTGTGGCTACTTTATGATTCTGCTGTTTGCAGTTGTAATTTGGAACCTCACTTCCATGTTTTTGTGTCACTAATAACGTTTATAATAAGCGTTGTAAGCGTTTATAGTTGTAGTATTTATTTTTACGATGTAATTGTACCCGCGGCCATGAAGACAGTAAGGGCTATGGCAATCTGACATTTGACCCCATTGACCTTGACCTTCACCCAAATGTTTGACCTCAGGCTGACTTTACCAGGGCAGTTCTGGAGTCCAACTAAGTATGTGCCATATTTGGTTCAAATTGGGTTGAAAATCTTATATCTTTGTCACATATATTTGATCTGCCAAAGGTCTCAGTATTCATGCAGACTTGCATAAATGCAGAAAGACTTGTAACAAATGGGTGGTATTACAGTTTGACTGACTCAAACTTAAATTACAGCTCCAAAATGCATCCCACCCACCTTTCAGTAAATTCAACTATTCCTGCCCAAATTCTGCCTGGCTGTGCTGTTGTTTGACAGCGAACACCATAGGCGACTCTCAGGTAGAGTGAGATGGGGCTATAGCCCCTCCAAGTAATTCTGTATAGCCCTACCATAACCCAACTAGAAAAATTACATTTGCCATTCAAAAGTCTATGTATTCAGCCTCAGTTTATCACCTCCACCAGCATTATTCTTTGAGTGATGAGGCCCAGTACAGTTTCTATAGCATCCACGAGGCATTGTTTATGCACCGCACTGAGATCAACTGAGGAAGGTCACACCAGTTTCATAATGCAAGATGCAGTTGTTTTTGTCAGTATTCTGTTTGCTTTAGTGCACTAACAAGATTAAAAATGGTTTATTTCCTTGTCAAACAACTTCATCTACTAACCAGAACCTGATGAATTTGAGAAATGGGATAAAGCAATTCCAACATTCAGAAAGCATGAAGGAGAATACAGAAAGGAAAACAGTCTTTTCTGACTGCTATTTGTTGTTAGTTGAGTAGGTTTTTTTGTTGTTGTTGAGTAGGTTTTTTTTTTTTTTTTGTATTTTGTCTGTAGGTTTGCCAGAATTTTCCTACTTTGACTTTGAGTCCTGTAAGAAGTGTTATTTTTTATGATTTTTCAACAATAATAACTGTTGTTACTACTATCTGTTGTTTATTGTATGTGTGAGTTAATAATACAAGCAATATAAGCCTGTTCTTCTAACGGGAAAGGAGATATAAGCTTCAGAAACCATCAAATTAATAATAGGCTATTGTAAAGTAGGATATATCTCAAAATGAAGCTGCTAACATACACTGTGGCTACAGTAGCCCTGTTTTGTGCTTGGCAGATTAATAACAGTTAATCAAGGGCCACTTTCTAGTCGCAAGCCAGAATGAGCTGCTGCATCATCAGTATATCTAAGTGCAAAAACCCATTAATGATTATTCAGCAACATCCTATAATCAGTACTGAGGCAGTGCAGCAAGGCATGGGTCCAGGGCACTGCCTGCTGCAGACAAATTTTCAGACAACCTGAACTTTTTGCAGTTGGCAATAAACTTGTGACACACTTTCAGTGGCCACAGAATCAATGCAGGGTAGGAGACTCTCAGTACTAACTACACTCTATGTGACCGCTGGTAATAATGGAGGTGTAATTGGTATCGCTGGTCACTCATTGCCCACCAATGCTGGTCACTCATGTTGGTGGTCACTCGCTGTCAGCATCATTGTCCAGTATATCAGTGAGTGCTTGATGTCCAGGAAGGACTACCAGTGGTGAAAGTGTGGGATCCGACACCAGAGTATTCAAAAAGTGCTGACAATGCATGAAATCATTTTCAGACGGCTTGTCTGTGTTTACAGTTTACAATATTGCTGTCGACGATGTAATCCAAGATAACAGCTGTGGCTGTCAATGACTGGGGCAAAAAAACTGCTCACATAATAGACCCATTCTGTGCACAGTAAAGCATTGCTACTGCATATGTTTGTTTTAACCATGTACAGGGTTAATGGGGTTAATGATTATTAGTGCGATTATTGAAATTTTAAGTGTCCAAGCCCAAAACCAGTGGTGTTGTGAGTATGTCTGCCAAGATTGGTCACTGTAGGTTGAACGGTGCAGGTGAAGTTAGCAAGCAAAGTCGCAACATGCTCAACACGGATTATATGGTAAGATACATGTAGTAGGTACTTGAAATTTACTTTAAAATGCATATTTTGTTTACTACAAATTCTTTGCCCCACCACAAAACAATAATGCTCCCACCTCGTCCCACCAAGAAAAAACCTCTGGACCCGCCTATGGCTGACTCTCCTGCAATATGATGGATGCTTTTAAGATAATGAAATGCATAACTCTGGATGTTTTCATAACCCCATTAGAAGAGGATTCGTAACAGGAAGCTCAGGCTCACTAATAAGTATGCTGTCACTTTTCATGAGGTGAGCCATAGACGTATATTAGATCACAGTAATAGAGCTGACGTAACTGTAGCTGTAGACTGTTTGACATTGTAGTCCACTAGATTGCATTTTCAATAGATATGCATTAGCAATCACGGTTAGGCATTGTTTGTTCCCAAACTCAGGAATCTTGGGATGGATGGATGGATGGATGGATGGATGGATGCATTGTATCAAGAATATATTATGTAGAAGATAAAGTTACAAATTATTATGTGTTGCAAATTATTGTTGTAACATTTTTAACCAACATAATCTATAATAATAATAATAATGTTGTGTTGGTGTAAGGCTGACTGACTGTCAGTCACTGTCTGCTTGGTGTGTTTAATATGCACCATATTGTATGAATGCTAATGGTGACTTTGGGCCCATTTTGTCTATCTATTCTTGCTCTGTCACGTCTCCTTCTATGTGGTTATATTTTCACATATTGGTCCTCATGCAAGAACCATGCATACTAACAGATTCATTCATGTATGGTGTGTATCAGCGATTTAAGAGAACTCCCCACATTCACAAATTCTCCCATATTTTAGTTTTATTGAAGGTACAAATAAAATTTACGAGCGGTCCATATTTGTAGTAGGAGTCTTTTGCAAATAGTCTGCTGTCATCCAATCTGAAGTTTTCACATTTTTTCTTGTATATTTCATTACTTTGTAGCAGTTGTAGTTTGAAAATCCTACATAAATGACATTATAATTAATTTGAAGTTATGCCGTTTAACTCTACAGTTTCAATTGTAATACAATCCTAAAGTATTTCACACAGTCTAATATCATTCATTTGAGGTAAGATATTCTTTTCTTCGTCCCACAATGGGGAAATGCAAGAATTGCAAAACTCACTCCATGGCTAACATCCCCCCCGCCGCCATGGGAGACGGGAAGGCGGGGTGGGTGTGAGACCGGTACGGGGACGTGAGGGTGGACAGACTGTAGTCTCATCTGTCCCGTGCCAGGAGAAAGGTTCTGAATGAGCGCTCTGGGAAGTGAGACTTACTCCCCATGGTCCCGTGGCAGTGCTGTGTTACTTTGCTGTGGCGAGACTTTTTTTTTAAATCATTTACATGTCGAACCAAATTATTTCCTTATTTCAGTGACACTCTCAGGTGAAACAAAATAGAATTGTCCCATGCACTGGGTTTAGGACGTCCCTTAATTCCAGTTTTTACACTGTAAACAATTACAGATCGTATTTTGTGTTGATCTGATATGAGCGAAGCACACTCTTAAGTATAACACACGTGTATACCACATATGTAAAAGTGAATGAAATCCATACACTATGCAACTCAGATTTCGTGCTCAACCCGGATGCAAACCGGAAGCAATGACGGTTGTGAACAAGTCACAAGTGAGCGAAAACACTGACGTCACTGATGACATGACTCTTGCGTTAGCCTATGGCGGTAACACAGATTGCCGCCACCTTTGTGAGGTCCAGAAGCAAACCAGAAACAATGGTTGTGAGCGAATCACAAGCGAGTGAAAACGCGTCTACATCCTGTTGCCGTAATCGGCTACTCGTCTCATTATTATTTTGTGAGAAGAAAAAATGACACATTTTGTTTGTGGTATAATTATTTTTAACAAGCACCTTTTACCTGTATTTGTTAAGGTCAGAACAATTTTTCGACAACAATAATTAATTTGGAAACTTATGTGATAAACGCATTTTGCCGGGGGGTGGGGAACCAATTTTGTAAAAGATGTGGAAAAGCAGTTTTGCTAGGGTGAAATATTTTTTTACAACTTGTTGTTAGAGAGCAATTAATTTTGAAACGTATGTGATAAACAAATTTCGGTAACACTGGTTACGTCACATCCAATTACCTGCACCTCGGGGGGAACTAATTTGGTGTGACACCGGGTAGGGACTGTGTTCCATGTTTTCACTCGACAGTTTCATCTACTTTCTCAAATCAAAGAATATATAATCCATGCTGGTCATGTTATTAGAATGTGGTGGATATTTTTTGATACATTTTTACAGAATGTTCTTGCATCAAATTCATGGGTTCTGGCTAAATAGTGAATGGAATGTTACTGGACCATACTGAGCTCGATCTAAGCTTTGCTTACACATATTAGCGGGATGTAAAGTTCATCTTCAGAAAAACAAAAGAAAAAAAGCTATGTACCCTATTTAGTATTGTTGAGGGCATCGTTTATGGTAATTCGCTCACGCACTGATTTACACAGAGGCAGAATTCAGGAGGTTTACTGATATAATTTACGTAATTCTGATTCCGAAGTGCCACATTTGTACGAGCCCATCATTACTATAAAAACTACGAGAAATTTAAGAGAAGTTTACAAAAATGTTCTTGCCTGAGGCCCATTGTGTTTTATATTCATGGCAGAAGCTTCTCCTGTTGCATGAATGCTTTTTTTTCCTTCTTATCTCTCACCACTGACTTTAACAATTTTTTTTACTGACACACTTTTCAAATCTCTCATGCCATCTTTCTTTCTCATCTCAGTGTGTTCTATATTTCACCCCTTTTTTCACATTGGCTCTTTTTTTATTTCAGGAGTCACACTATTCTGTTCCCATTCCCTTCTTTTTTATGTGCTTGCCTGGCTTCTTTATGTAATTTTGATGTTTCCTTATGTATTGCCAAGTGACAAACCTCTTGATCTTTTATTCTTTCTTTTCTCATATTCATGTTGGCGGCTTCATCTTCACCGTCCCCTTTTGCATTTCAATTACCATCAAATGTAAGAAATGCAGCTCATACCCTGTACTTTAATTCGTTCATCCATCACCATCATCAGCAAGTTATGTTTTGGCCTTCATTTGTCTTCATTAGTCAAAGAGTAATGAAATGATTCATAACAAACTGGGTGAACATATTTGTATAATATAAGAGGGAGAACCTGCATCATCAAGATCCACATCTATGGTCATGTGAAAAAAAAAAAGTCTGTGTACCTTTGAGCTTTTACACTTTTGAATTATTTATGACACATCAAATTTTAAAAAAACAATAATTCAGGCTTCTTTATATTAACATTTGAAAAGTGATGCCCTTTAAACTCACAGTGAAAACTAATCTCTACAACATGACACAAATTGTATGAAAATATAAGAACCAGAACAATGGTGTGCATAAGTATGGCCATTTTTAAGTAGAATGCAACATTTCACTTTTACAGCCAGCTTTCTGTAAACAAGTCAAGGAATGGACACATGAACATTTCAAATTCACTGAATATGTCTTGGGCTTCATTTACATTAATCATTAAGAAACACAAACAGTATGGTACTGTGCGGTAAATCTTTCTGAGGTAGGTAGTTCTCAAAAACTGAGTGACTGTGCAAGAAGGAGACAGGTGAGGGAAGCCACCAAGACAATATAACCTGGGTTTATACTCTGAAGGCGTTATAGGCTTCTGTGGCTGTAATTGGAGAAATTGTGCCTCACGCAACTTATGTCTGTTGCATCACCAGATGCACAGCTTCACGGTGGAGTGGAACAGAGAAGAATTTCCATACAAGAAAACAGATCACCTCTAGGCTCAAACTCCCATGTGTATTCTGGCAAACTGTAGCTGAAATTTCACATCTTCTTTTGAAGAAAATCCATCTCTGCTCCACTCCATCATGAAGCTGTATAACTGGTCAAAATTTCTCCAATCACAGCCACAGGAGCTTATAACTGCTTTAGAAGTGTCATGGGTGTTTTGGTGGCTTCCGTCATTAGCCTCCTTCTTGCACAGTCACTCAGTTTTTGAGAACTGACTACTCCAGACAGATTGACTGTACAGTACCATACTGTTTGTGTTTCTTAATGACTGATGTAAATGAAGGCCAAGACGTATTCAGTGACTTGAAAATGTTGATGTTTCCATCCACTGAATTGTGTAAAAAAAAAAAAAAAAAAA
>OMMV01041769.1:0-11786 GCA_900302635.1 Chatrabus melanurus | reverse complement strand
GAAGTTACTTATGCAGGTGATTTCACTGATGAATTCTGCATTAGTTGAATCAGCTGATGGAGTGTTTTGTTTCAAAACCTGAAGACTTTTGGTCCTCCATGGTGCATCATTTCCTGTCCTTGCACTGTGTCATAAGGCCGTGGTGTATTTCATCAGACAATTGTTGCATGACTCCTGTTAGTGGAGGTCTGAGAAGCCTTCGTATGAGTTGCCTGACTTTTATGTTGATTGGCATCAAAATCTGTAGATGTCACACACTGACCTCTGATGCTTTCTATGGAAAGTCTTGAAGTATTATCCTAAATTAACCGGCATGAGCAAGTTCAGTGAGAGGTTCTGTCGGTTTCGATACATTGTCCTTTAATTGCCCAGCCCTAAATATGAGTCTCAAAAACAAATTCATCCAGCCAACTGATGCCACAGCACAGCTGATCAGTCAACACTTTTCAGTTGTGAAGCTGCCAAAGTGTTGAAAAGCTACAAATTTTGTCAAGTACACATTCTCCCTGTTTGACATTGAACACGGGGAATTTTGAGTCTCTGATGGTCCAAGAGATGGTTTAAAGTATGCAATGGCCTTTCCATCCAACTCCTCCATTTTGAAATGCCATCTGTGTTGTGTGCGCGCGCGCACGTGTGTGAGAGAGTCACCATGGGTGACAGTGGTTGGCCTGCTAAAAATTCATAATCCGTTAAAGAATGTCAGAATCTTTACAGTTGATTTGAAGGAGCAAGTTAGACACCAAAACCCCTTTACTGATTTATTACCTTATTCCTTTGCTCTCCTGTTGCTGGCTGGATGGGATTCTGCAGATCGAGTCGCTCCTATGATCCTACAGCACTTCTGTTATGTTAACTAATGGGCCTTTCACACCGAACGCGGAGCGCACAACCAACGCGGCGCGCAGAGCTCTGAAACCCATTCTTTTAGATGACCAGCTCCGCGCAGACGGCCGTAATCGAGTAGAGCAGCAGACGGACCGTCAGCGGCCCCGAACAGAAACATCATGACGTAGTAAAACTCAGCCTCTTTTGCGTGTCCGTAAGCGCCAAGAGCGGCAAATGTGCGTTCTGTGTGAAAGGCCCATTATTCTTACAGTTTAAATTCCTGGGTCATCCACTCAATCTTTCTTTGTGTATTTCTTCTGTCTGCCTTGTCTCAGAATGTGACAGAATTGACATTGGTATCAGAGTGAACATGCATATTTAAATCTTGAACTTTGAATCTTTTCTTTTTTTAATGTTTGACCAGTGTTCTGTCATGTTGTTTTGTGATTGTTTATGGGAATTCTGTGTCTTCTCCATGGAATACCAGGTAGCTTCCATGGGTGTTATGGCCTGGTGTCTTTGGTGGCTGGGATCTGTCATCTGTTACTGCTTACTGACATCTCAAATCAGTTGATGATTTTATGTGTTAGTACTTTAGTAATTGATGTAATTTATCTCACTGATGCATGATCTTTGCAGCTCTCAGAAGGAGACGGAGCATGAGGAACTGGAGCCTGGTAAAGTTGTGTACTACACCTGGACTGAACCCACTGGGTCCAGAGAGCTTTGTTGGAAGTGGGGCAATTACAGTGGAACACTGAAGAGCGAGGAGGTACTTTACCTGAGCAAGAATAATGTTTATGGTTGGAAAAATAGATTGATAGATGGATAACATTCTTGAACTCCAAGGGGAAATGATGAGTATTTATTTCAGTTTTCTGTCACTCATCAACCTATTCTAAAATGGGCATAATGTGCACAATGCACTCACTGACATTCATTAACTGCCTGTTCACAGTGACTTAAGCGACTTTGAAAATGGCATGGTTGTTGGGGCCCGACAGGCTGCTTTGAGATTTCAGAAAGTCAGGATCTCCTAGAATTTTCATGCACAGTCACCTCTAGTGTCCTCAGAGAATGGTCCACAAAAGAAGAAACATTCAGTGAGTGGTTGTTCTCTGGGCAAAAATGCATTGTTGATGGCCGAGGTCAGAGAAGAATGGCCAGACTGGCTCAATATGATAGAAATGCACCAGTAACTCCAATAACCAGAACGTTTATGAATGCACAACACATTGACCCTTGAAGCAGATCGGCTACAGCAGCAGAGTGCTACACCGGGTGCCAGTCTTATCAGCTAATGATAAGAAACTGAGGCCGCGTGGGCTCACCAAGTTTGGACAAGGAAACATTGGAAAAATGTTGCCTGGTATGATTAGTCTGAATTTGGGCTGCAGCATTCCGATTGTAATGTCACAGTTTGGTGTAAACTACATGAAAGCATGGATCCATCCTGCTTTGTATCAACACTTCAGGCTGCTGGTGGTGTAGCACAACTACTTGATGCTTTCATGTCAATATGGATCAAACTCTCTGAGGAATGTTTCCAGCACCTTGTTAAAGCTGTGCCACAAAGAATTAATGTTCTGAAGGCAAAACAGGGTCCAACCCAACAATAGCTGATACTGTCATTTACCTGGTCTGCTTTCATAGCCATTTCACGACAGAAAATTTGAAAGGACTGGAAGGATATAGATATAGAAAAAAGTAAATTGATCTTCTTTATCCAATAATTTTGTAATTATGTTCTTTAATCTCAAAGTGAAAGAAAATCTCTACAGTTTAATCTAAATTAAATGAAAATAGAAAACACAAAATAATGAATTAGACACTCTTGAGTACTTTCCTCCTTTTTGCAGTCAGTTGACTTTAGACAAGAGGTGTAGACTAGAAAATTTCCAAGTTACTGAGTAGCTTCTGAAGTTCAGATAAATCAGTCATTAAGAAATTGATAGTGTGGTAATAATGGTAGCGCAGGGTGTCCTCAACAATTGTGTTGTCTATGAACAAGAGTAGTGAGAGAAGCCACCAAGACAGCCATGACATCAAGCAGTGATGTTACTGGAGGGGCTGTGTATACAGCAACTTTTGCGTGTTATTTCACCTGTCGCAGCTTGATAATATAGTGTCGCAGAGAGCATTAAAAACAAAACATGAAATCTAGGCTCCACAACTCTTGCATGTCTTCTGGAAAGCTGTACTCCATGGGCTAAGTAGGGTCCACATGCACCCCCATGAAGCAAAGATTTTTGGAATCCTTCGGGCCTCTAGAATATGAAATGAAATTGTAACAATGAAAAAAACTGGGATGCAATAGGAGTTATGTTGTACCTAGTATACCAATGTGTTGTAGGTCATAATAAAGCTCTTTATATCAGCTTTCTCATTGTATCCATATTAAACACGGATTTTAAATACCAAAGAAACAACAACAGAAAAAGGCGGTGTACCCCTTATATTTATCGGATGAAAAATTGAGCCATACTGTAGTATGGGTACTGTTAGATATGCCTATAAATGCTATTGCATCCCAGTTTTCCATTCCATTTCATATTCTAGAGGCCCTAAGGCTTCCAACAAAACCTTGGTTCGTTAAGATGTGTGTGTGGTGGGGGGGGGCGTGGGTGCACGTGGACCCTACTTAGCCCATGGCCTACTGGAGCAAGTCTTTTCTAAGAATGACACTAAAAAGAGAATTACTGTACATAAACGAGTCCTTTTGTCATGCCATGCACATATGACCCCTGACACTAAAATGAGGATGGAAGTATTGGATATTGTGGTGGCATTGAACCAACACTGCCGGAAATACTGTGTAGTTTTGCTGAAGCCTTTCTCTGCCTGTGTTATTGAGAGGTGAACATAATTGCTATATAATTACTCTGAGCACTTTGTCACATCTTTAGGACCTTCGTAAGGATATTAATGATGAGGGGAATCTCTTCCTGATCTCCTTTTATGAAGGTAACTTAAAAGGAATGAGTTTAATATTGATCTCTGCTTCCTAACCAGCTTCAAGCATTCATCATTATACTATAACTGTGTCCTGCTTTTCCTGAATAGGAAAAATATGTAAAATACATAATTCAAGTGTCATATCGATTTGTTTTTGTTTTTTAAATCTAAAGGTCTTCAGCGTGTTGTGTTGTTTACTGAAGAACGTCACATCTACAAGCTGCTGTGTGAGAGTGAGAAGGCGCAGCTGGCTGAACAAGAAATCGTCCTGTCTCTGCAGAATGTGGGCGTGTCTCTGGTCAACAACAGCAGCAGCCAGGAGGTCTCCTTCATTGGGATCACAAGGTAGATAATCACCAACATAGGCATGTATAGCATACACACACACGACAGGCATACCTTTTCAGAATCACATAGCCATGGCTCATTCCAAATATCGTACCATAAAATTTTAATGTGGCATTGCACTGAGGTGATATAATGAAGCAAAGCAGGAATAAATTAACAAAGTGACGTAGAATCAAGTGCCTCTTTTGATCAATTACAGTCAGTAAAGAAGTATTGATCTGCAAGTGAGGTGCTTGCTTTTTTGTAAACCAGAGGTGTTCACATTAGGCCTTTTTTTAAAAAAACCAAAAAAAAAAAACCCATAGCCCAGCTTTCTGTTGACATTAATTTTCTAGACCGACTAATATATCAAAAAATATTAACTGCAGCTCCATGTTATCAGTCAAGTCAACTGTTCAAGTCCAGTTGACCTGACTCAACCTACTTGGATCCCATGACCTAGATGACTGAGAATCTCCACAGACATCTCTAACTGCACATTTTCCATTTTATTAAACAATATATGTGTTCTATCAATTCGTCTAATTGATTTCCAGTTAAAATTATTGCATTTAAGAGCAGCATAGACATACGGCGTCACAGTTCAAATAAGTATGATGTGCACCCTCCAACAACTCGATGTCCTTGAGTATCTTAAGCAGTATATAATATACCCTAATATACTGAATAGTGTACATTTACACAATGTGCACCCTCTCTTCTTAGTATTATAGCCTGTAATGATTTTGAAAAATGTGCACTTCTGGTTCCTTCTTGACATAGTTCTGATGCAGTCTGGGAATCAATGCCGAAGAAGAAGTCTCGGTGGAAGACTCTGAGCAGCAAAGAGACTGAGCTACTGGAGCCCAGCTTTAAAGCATACACTGAGTCTGGACCTGTTGACAACAGCATTGTCGACCTGGACAACAACTTTCAGGTTAGAAACCACATATTTTTTTGTTAATGCTAATCACAAACAAGTGATCGGTTGAATTTGAAACAAGTACAGATAAAATCAGTCCATTTCATGTTAATGGTCTATGATTCACACTCTAACTGTCCTTGAAACATTTTTAGTACTTTGACAATAATTGGCAGATGCTCCTTTGCATCAGATGGGTTTTGCCTTTTTTCTATTGGACTTATTAAATATAAACTAATAAAAGTATTACTATTTATAAATATTTGATAGTTAATCATAAGCAACCTGTCTCTTGGCATAAAACTGCATTAAATAGATGTTGTCTACTTGTGACATTTTTCAGATTAAATCATTAGGAAAAAAAAGTATTTTGCAGGTTAATTGATAATAAAATAATTAGCTGTAGATTTACAAATGTTGCCCCTGCCCCGCCAGGTGTCCTTTACTCCCAATGGTGTGGATATGCAAGTGCTGCAGCCTTACAATGCACCTCTCAGGAGACACTTCTTGCCTGGAGTGAAGGTGGAGTACAGCGTCTCACCACGACAGAGCGCATACCGTGTCCAAATCCACCGCATACAGGTGAAAAGAAAAATATTTTAAAATGGAAAATGATCTAAAAATGAATGAATGAATCCCAGTGTTTTGGGGGGGGGTTTGTCTGAATTAAACAATATCCACATCTGTCTGACAGTCTTGCGAGTTGTCCCACATTGCCTTTGCCTGCATTTGTACTCAGTGTAGCTGGAGTTGTACAGTTCTTATTCTTGTCACTGTTATTCTTCCAACTTCAGATCCAGAATCAACTGCCAGGAGCCATCTTTCCTTATGTTTTTTACCCTGTCAAGCTGCCAAAGTCTGTCACCATGGACTCAGGTCTGTGTTGTTTCATTTTGAGTGATTTGTTGTTTCTGTGTGATCGAGTGTGTAATATTACCTTGATTTTTCTTCCAGAACCCAAACCTCTAACTGATGTCAGCATTGTTACCAGAACAGCAGGACACTCTGATATCTCTCGCATCAAGTAATTCTTTTTACTCTGAATATTTCTCACAACCTTGTTTTCCTTTGACTGCACTTACTTTTCTACAAACGTCATCTCACTCTATTGTCTTGATACATTTTATTTTTGCTTTATTGCTGTTTTTACATGTAAAGTCTAATTGTGATAGTTGTGATTGGCAGCTGTTTCTATATGCTGCATTTGTCTTCCTGGTGAACTGTGTTGTCTGAAGTTAACCTGCATGTGTTTGATCTTGATAAGTATGAAATAATATGAACGCGTCTTTGAAAGTTTAAGTGGTGTTGACCATGTTCTCAAACTGTTAAGTGGTAGACTATTCCATTTTCCTCGGCGACAATGTAAATTGTCTGTGTTAAAACATTCAAGATCAATTAGTGTGATGATCTACTAGCTAGCTCATTAGCTAATGGGATAGCTAGGTTAGCTCCTGATAAATGAGACAGTATTAACATTCCTGTTATTTTCATCTTCTCAAAAGGGCTAAATGTGTTGTCAGATGATGCACTTGATTATTAGCCTAGTCTCTAGTTATGGCAAAACATGACTTATTTTTGACCCGAGAGTTCTGGTTTTAACATGAATCCCTTCAAAAACTATGCCTGTGAACAAAAGGCAAGTAGATAGATGATCTACGTGTTATCTAAGACAACAGATGCCAGGTTTTCTTCCCCTCATGGCTCTTGGATTACTTATTCACCTCAGGTACTTCAAAGTACTGATTCAAGAAATGGATCTGAAGCTTGATCTGGGCTTCCTCTATGCCATCCTGGACCTGTTCACCCCTGAGAATGCCAGCACCATGAACTCAGAACAGGAGGTCACAAAAAACATAGTTAACATTCACTGTTTTAATTGGAACCATTTGCAACATTCACTGAGGTCTGTTTGGACCTCTTTATGTGGCTACATATTTAATGAAGTGCATTTGTGTGTATGTGTGATTGATTTATTCCATCAGGTGGAGCTGTTTGAGAAGGACATAGAGTATATAACTACAGCGCTGCAGCACGCGTCTGCTGCAGACACTTCTCCCATCAGCCTCTATGAGTACTTCCACATTTCTCCAATCAAGGTGAATATGTGTGTATATGAATGTCTTCATCTTTGTTTTCCGAACAATTTGTCATTCCCCCACTATGAAGTAACCAATAAATAACTACAACAAAAAGCTTAAACATGTTTAACATTTTCTTATTATTGTAACCACGCACGCCTCTCTGGAAATCTATATTCAGTAACCCCTTTTCATAATCCTTCAGTCACCTAAAGCCTGTAGCTCACTGGGCTTGCCACCGATTGGTGAGTGAAATGAATGGCCGTTTGTCTAATTCGACTCTTGGTCTAAATTTAGTCTGAAATTATTCTCTAAGCAGTCAAAATCAGTGTCCCCATTCGCTAGTTAGTTGCTCGCCTCGATTTCATTCACCTGCGGATTTTCAACATGTTGAAAACCCTGGTGGCGAATGAATGACTGCTTATTTTCCCTATCTTGTCTCTAACTATTCTCTAAGTAGTCTTTTTACTCACCAAGGAGTCTTCAATAGACCGCTACCTAGACCGCCCCCCCGGTCTGTCATCTCCTAAAAATTACATTTTATTTATTTATTTTTTTTAAAGTTGCACTTCAGAGAGAGAGAGGGGAAAGAGAGAGTCACGCACACATGCACACAGAGAGAGACGCAGCGGGATGGGTTCATCATGTCAAATCAATAAATATTCCATTAGTTGCAAGTCAATAATTACTCCATATGATAAATATCTCCATAACATATGTGCAATAACACTCCGAGCGCACGTAAGAGGGACAACGGGAGTCGCATGCACATACGCACAATAATATTGCCCAGGAGTCACTCCACAGTGGTCAGTAGAAAGAGTGGATGCCCGGTTCGCCAAAAACATCAAATTCGACTAGCAGTCACCAAACAGTCGTCTCTCAATGAGATACAAGCTTAAGCTTCAGAGATGACGGTCTGTTCATTTACATAGTAGATCAAGTGTTGGTTATCTGCGAGACTGTAAGATGCTCAGTTTACCCCATACTTTGTAATGACATGCACACCGCAGACAGCCCCGACACACTGGTCAGCAGGTCCTGTTTGCAGTACCGTCTACTGCAGTGTTTCAGCTCAGTCAGGTGTGTTCAGCTAATCAACAGTTGACTGAGCTGATCCGCTCTGATTAGTTCAGGGATAAATGGAAAATGTGCAGTACTTTGGGTCCCGAGGACCACGATTGAGAAACACTGGGGTACTGGATCAGATGTCTTTGGTACTAGGTCCCTTTAGAGGATCCTTGGGTAGCACTGGAATGACTTTGTGTCAAACAAATGCTTACTTAGGGAGACTCAGATGAAGCGTATCACTTGCATTATGAGGGAACGTCGACTACGGTGTTTTTGCCATGTGGCACGTTTCTCTGTGCATGATCCAGCACGCAGGTTCCTGTGTTGAGGACCCCAGCAACTGGAAAAGGCCAAGGGAACACCCACGTTTCACCTGGCTGTATTAGATAGATGGCTATTGTTGGAAAGCGGGGCTGGACAAGTTGTCTGCCTGAGTGGTTGCCATCCAGAATCAAAGGTAGTTCTGTAGTGTGGAAGATGCAGCACCCGCGCATGCTCCCAGACCTGATCATGGCCATTAGAGCTGTAGTTGGTTCTTCTTCCCAACTGTCTGAGCTCTGTCTCAGTGTCCTCGTGGTGCTGCAGACCCAGACTCGCTGTGCTCCACGCATCCCTCTGCGATTCAGTTCATTGTAATTAGACAAATAGAGCAATGTAACACAAAATAGTTTGCTGGAGGAAGAAGAAAATACTCAGCCCACATCTTGCTTACGGTACTTCAGGGAACAAAAGCAGTTATGATTCCCAAAACCGCCTGTAGATCAGTCAAAAACAAGCCATTCCTCTAGAACTTTCTGCCAGCAAAGCAACGCCTCTTCCTCTTTCTCCACACTCACATCTTCTCTAGGTAACCAGCCAAACATTCCAGTTTGGCAGCATGGATATTTACATTATCAATGTCAGATAATCTATGAAAGTGTGTGTGGCATTGTCATTTCCACTGTGACAAGTGGTTCTTTAAATTAAAAAAGTCATTCAAATTAAAGCTTCAGTGGCATTGCTGCAGAAACAGGAATGAGCATGACTAAAATGGCCAAATAATCAGATTGAAAGATGTTGCGATGCACTATTTTCTGTTGTGAGTTCAGGACGTCCTTACGCCTGTCTTTGTGTTTCCAGATGCATCTGAGTTTCTCTCTGAGTACGGGAGGAGAAGATGGCATGAAGGAAAAAAGAGAGACGGAAGTCATTCCTGTCCAGTCCCTCAACCTGCTGCTTAAAAGTATCGGGGCCACACTCACTGATGTACAGGATGTTGTTTTCAAGTATGAACACACAAGAAGGCCCCAATAGAAAAAAACAGACACAGCTGCTTTGTTTTATTTTTGTTAGTAATTGAGTAATTCTGTTTTTGCTGTTTGGCTCACCCTCTTTCCTGCTTCTAAACAGATTTTTTATTTTTTTTAATTTGTTGATTAATAAATTTTTTCCAGACTGCCCTTCTTTGAGTTGAACTTCCGGTTTTGTACAACACAACAGCTACAGTCGGAGGTCATCAGACATTATTCTAAACAGGTATGCATACCCAGTGACAAAGCTATAGTAACTAAGTAAATCCACGTGATTTAGCCATTTTAAGGCAGCAAGTCTTAGAAATCATGTGCAATGTAAACACATCACACAAGGTGCTTAATGTGAGGCGACTTAACAAATTTCATTTCAGGCTATTAAGCAGATGTATGTGCTGGTGCTGGGCCTGGATGTGCTTGGGAACCCATTTGGTCTGATCAGAGGGCTTTCAGAGGGAGTTGAGGCTTTCTTCTATGAACCATATCAGGTAGCACTGGCATGCACGTAATGAGAAGTCATGATAACACTGTTGTGGTACTTCTGTTTGAGATCATAAAATCAAATATTACAACATTTGTTCTGCACATTTGAAGCAATTTTTTTTTGCGATCTTGACATAACTTTTTTTTTTTTAAGGGATATCCATGCTTTTACCATAGTTTGGCTCCTGAAACCTCTGACAGTTCACTTGGTGTATTCATGACATTGTTTTTAATGTGTGTTTGGTGTTTTCCAGGGAGCCATCCAGGGGCCTGAAGAGTTTGTTGAAGGAATGGCCCTTGGGGTTAAGGCTCTGGTGGGAGGAGCTGTAGGTAAGAACAGGGCTCATATGCAGTAGCTCCTATGAAAAACATATTACAGTATTTTATCCCATTTAGGAGAATAAGATTTGTGCAGGTACAGCTGCACACATGCATTATTACACCTGCTGCTAGGTTAAGTTTACACATGGAGTGCATACCTCCACCAAGGTCCAACAGTCTTCTGATGTAATTACCAGAAATGATTCAGGTCTGCCTCAAAATGTAACCAACTCTTTCTTGACCCAAGGCCCGCACTGCCACAGAGTCTTTCCCTATGATTAGCAAGGCAAGCATCGACATAATGGAGTGAGTCAGTGAGTGGGTCCACAAAATTTCCATCAGTAACTCCGTAAAATCTAGGGTTGGGATGACTAATCGTAATAGTCGACTACAGCTAGCTAGTACCCAACTAGTCGTCTAATTTTCTTCTAGTTGATTAGTCAGGTAATTCAGATAGCATGATTTTTTTCCTCCAATTTAAAGGTAAATCATTACCAAAAATAATCTGTTTCAAATAACTGTTTAAGTAAGGTAGACTGGTTGAAGCAAAATGGGTCATGATTTCCAAACATTGCCGAACTTGCAAAGCCCAGCCACCTCAATTCCATCAGAGAGACTATTTTCTGCTTCTGGCAATATTGTTGCCAAGGACAGGACATCTCAACCCAGATACAGTAGATGAACCTCTTTTCCTCCACAGCCATCGAAAACAGAGACAGGGTACCCTCGCAGAGGTTATTTCACTGAGAATAGAGATCAACTTAAGGGCTTTGACTAAATAGCTTGCATCTATTCACTGTCATCATTTCCCTGTAGTAATGAAAATCAATTTGGAGTTTCACTGCTTAAATTTGACCTTATTGATTTATTGTCAAGATTACCTAGGTAGTCGACTAATGATTTTTATTAGTTGTCCCAACCCTAGTAAAAACTACTACAAATTCAGTTTTGAAATTTTGTATTTTGATAGATACAGGTAGGGGTGGGCAGTATAAACGGTAGATGATATCAATGATATAAATTTGCCCAGCGGTAGAGATTTTGACTATACCGGCCAACCGTGGTAGGTGGTGACCTAACAGCTCATAGTTGATCCATACAGACCGCCCCCACAGTTCAGCACGCACGTAAACTGTGGCTTAATTGCAAAGTTTACATAATTGTGTGATTTTGTGTCATTGTGACTTGTTTTTAAAGTGAGAACTGCGTTAATTTCGATTCAGTTGCGGTTAAATCTCACTGAGTCACGCAGCTGCTGGTGCTGCGCGTGCACGTGGAGTCGCGCGAACGCAGCCTGTTAAAACAGCCTCGTGCTCCGTTAGAGACAGCGTGCTGCAGGCTCACTTCTGGGTCCAAACGGGGAAAGAATCTCTCAAAAACATCAGCTGAGGACAAAGTATCTGTCGCCTCTTCCTCTCCGCAGTCGTGAGCTCACGGCACGCTCAAAACGCGGGTACACGCGAAAGCCCAGAGCTCTGGAAAATAACGAGTATTCCTGACTTTTTCCGAGTG
>OMMV01041764.1:0-10445 GCA_900302635.1 Chatrabus melanurus | reverse complement strand
TTTGTTTACATAATAAATTGAGCTTTCCAAGCATAAGTATTTGCTGGGTATTTGCCGTGGGCAGCACGGTGGATCAGTGGTAAGCACTCTTGCCTCACAGCAAGAAGGTCTGTGGTTCGATTCCCACCATGTCCAGTTCCTTTCTGTGTGGAGTTTGCATGTTCTCCCCGTGTCTGCGTGGGTTTCCTCCCACCATCAAAACATGCACATTAGGGTCTGCTCCTTTCTCTGCCCTTGACCAAGGCAGCGTCTCTACATCTGGAGTTGGTCCCCGGGCGCTGGACTGTGGCTGCCCACTGCTCCTAGTGGTTGGATTGAGTCTAACTGTAATTAGGATGGGTTAAATGCAGAGGACAAATTTCATTGTATGACAATAAAGACCATTTTCTTTTCCTTTTTATTCCTAAAATTTTAGAAAATGTGGTTAAGTAGCTCGCATGTGTCTTTCGGGACTTTCCCAGTGCAACATTAACTGATCTTCTACATACCTTAACCATACTCTATGAATGAATTTTCCAGCATATCATAGTGGAGAATGCATATCTGCTGTCTGTTTGATGCAGATGTGCAGGGTTCTTCCTCTGCAATCCACTTCTTTAGTCGTTTCCTCCATCAGAGAATCAGGTATCTACTGCTGTAAAATAAAACATGTAAAATAAATAGGGAGGTGGCAAAACAGACATAGACACACACACAAGGTAGGCAACTGTAATAGACAAACTGACATCATTGTTACAATGAACATGTATGTAAATCGATCGAGACATTGTCTGCAGGCATCTCTATATTTTTACTGATAACTGTATGTCAATGTGTTCAATACATACTTAACCCTGAGCTGTTCAGTGGGTATCCAAATAGTTTTCTGTATTTTTCAGACTGTGCTCCTGTATATTTTGCATGTAACCCAGTGAAACTGGGTCTCTTGGCATCTCAGAAATAAGAAAATAACAGATATTGAGGAAAATTGTCAAAAAAAGGAAATTCATTTTGAATGAATATTCATGAATGTGCAAATGAGTTAATTTACATAAATGCCTTCATAGTTATGTAGAACAGGTAGCTTAGTGGATAAAAAGCTGGCGAATCTGTAGATCTGGGTTCGAATCTTGCTCATGCTACCTCTCTGTGTCCTTGGACAAGACACATAGTCTGCATTGTCTTAGTCCACCCAGCTTTAAATGGGTACTGGCCTTGGCTGGGGAAGTAACCGGGCACCCCGTCCAGGGGGAGTCCTAGACTCTTGTCCGCTTCACGCTATGGAATCTGGAGATAAGCACAGGCCCGATGGGCCTATATAGGGCTTAATAGTTAAATACCGACGTCCCTGCTCCAGACTGGAACAAATATCTTTATTCTGTTTTCAAGACGTAGTGCACTATGACTGATTTACCATCTATACCTACTTTTCTTAATGAAATTCTAAATTTACCATGGAAACCATCAAATATTCCATAGTGGGAATTGTGAGGAAACGTGAACTACAGTGTTTTGGTCATGTGGTGTGTTTCTCTGGGTGTGATCCAGCATGCAGGTGCCTCAGCGTTGAGGATCCCATCTGCTGGAAAAGGTCATGAGGATGCTTACATTTCACCTGGCTGCTGCAAATAGATATTTAATTTCGAGAGGTGGGGATGAACAAGTTGTCTGCTTGGGTGGTTGCCATCCGGAATCCAGGGACGTTCCATAGTGTGGTGGATGCAGCAACGCAGGACACCAGTGCGATGCTCCCAGACCTGACCTGACCATATGAAAATGGATCCATTCTGTCACAGAGTAGAGAACATAGAAAGGTAAAAAGAAAAAAGTGCAGAAGCCTGGTAATTTTCTTTTTCTCGCTTTCTTTCTTTCTTATTTTTAGGGGTGATGGCGGTGCCACTCCCATATCTGTTATTTATACCAAGAATTCTTATCCCGTGCGAATCGACCATAAGTATTACAGACATCCTGTGGCAAAATTACATTTCTCCACCTCCCCATAAAAAGCTAATTCCTCCCAACTGGGCAGTCGTGGCTTAATGTGCTTGTATCTGTCGTCCTGTGTACATTATCTGTTCTTGCACGCCAGTATGACTCTGCATGCATATTTTGGTGTTTGTGTGTCTGTGTGTTTATTACTAGCAGAGTGGCAGTAGGGCCGTAGGCCCGGCCATGAGAGCAGCAGGATGACATCATAGGACAAACTGTACTCAACAATATTCGTTTCCACGTAAACGGACGGCTGCTTGGCTCCGTCTCTTCGGCGTCGGCTCTCGCACAGCCTCGTCATCATCATCACCATCATCTACAATCAGGGACATCCAATTACGCTGTCCCACTGGCTTTGACCTCTCGAGTTACTGTATGCTATCCATTTCAAACTGGCCTCCTCTCCTCGGTTGCCATTCCTCCCTCTTCCCCTGTATGGGTTGTTGATGTAGGCTGTTTTTCTTGGCAGAAGCACCTAGCGCGCTAGTGACTTGGCCCCAGTGACATTGCACATTTTCCTTCCCCACTCTCTCTTTTACTCTCTCTTTCCCTTGCTTCCTCTCTTCCTCACCCTCTCCGTTCCGTTCTCTTACAGTCTATTCTTGGCCAGCGCATCCTCAGCAGTTTAGGCGTCGCTCTCCCAAAGCATTACCCTAATTGTTATTCCGTTTCCCCATCACTACATCATTGCATTTGAATGTGTGACTGATTAGATTTTGGTGTGCGAGAGCGCGTGCGTGCGTGCACTTGTCTTTGTGTTCTCACTTTGTAAATTTGTGCAAAACTATGTTTGTATGCACTTCTTTCTGTATTAGCCTGTGTGATTGCACATTTGTCACTTTGCACATTTGCACATGTTATTTGTGACCCCAGCATCTCTTGATTTTGGAATAGCTGGCATAGTTTCCTGTGTTCCACCAGAAACAGGGCTTGTATTATGCAATTAGAGCTCTGGGTGCTGCACACGTCTGCTTGTGAATAGGTACTGGGTTAAGCACTCCATCTTCAGGGCATCTGCTCTCCATTATCAGTTAATGGATATCAGATAAGAACATGACAAACGGATGCAGAATGCCTGGCAGGCATCTCAGACGCCCCACTGGGGGAGCTAGAGGTTCACGGATGAGAGGATAACTCTTCTATTTTCTTTCCCTCTCTTCCCACTGGGGCCAAAAACCCAGCCAAGAAATATTTGACGATAATTTTTTATGATTTGTGTTGGCTCTGCTTCAGTGCCAGATGGGTGGGATTTGCCACATACACAATAAATTGAGTGCCAGAACTATTAGACAATCATTTGAAAGTATTTGAAAGTCAGTTTATTGTACTTTTCTGTGGTTAATTCTTGACTTGTCACTATTTGAGTTGTTTTGATGACATAAACCCCACCTATCCCGCTGGTGCGCTAAGCAGGTTAAAATAAATGTTGAAAATGGTTTGACCCAAGTCCATTTCTTACTGTTACTTTTCCTGTCACTTCAAACTTTTATCATTCCTCCCTTTGTCTCCTTTCACCATATTTCTCCTCCTTTATTTTTCAGTCTGTATTTGCAATGAATGGATTACCAGGAGAATATCTCCAACACAGAATATCAACCCAGTGGTTAAAGAAATTTAAAATTAATTGACTCTCATTATGTCTGAATTCCCCTTTCCTTTTCCTTGCCTTTCCTGGATCACCTCTTAATTTTCCAGATGGTCTTTTCACACGCCATTCATTCTGCTCCTGCAGCAGGAAGTCAGGCCTATGTGGGACACCGGGACATGAATGTGTCCCCCTCGGATCTACCAATTGGAATTAATTGGAACTCTGGGATCTTCTGTACTGGCATTGCCAAATTAAGCACCAAGCCAAGAAAATTAGTTCAGTTCACCTGCATTTCTCCTTCTTTTGCTTTACTCGCTGTTTTATTTTTGACATGCTGAGATTTAATTGTTTAATCTTTAACTGGGATTTTTATCATTTGTATGTGGTATGACAGTATATTGCAGCCATAACTGCAAGTCAGAAATCAAATTTTCTGACACTCTACATTCCCTTCCTCCTTCTTTACCTCCACCCCACCCCCATCCAACTGCTGTTTCCCATTGCCATTCTCTGTGTGAGCACCAGCATGCATCAAAAACTCCCCAGGCTCCACAAATAAAAAAGATATTAATGTATATTATTTGAACCCAGTGCTATTCCGGGAACCATGTGCATCTGACACAAATCAGATGCAGTAGCTGACTCCTGTTCTTAGTTACAATGCGAGACTACAAACTGGTTTTATACTTCGGTCTACGCAGATGGAAGCCCTTGTTTCAAAGAGGAAGAGGGACTGGTGTATGCCTGATATATCTCATAATTTTCTGACTCCAGCACTTGTGCTCACATCCTGGCCATGGTGGTCCTCCAGCCTGTAGAAAACTCCAGGGTTGGTGGTGTGATTAGCACTGCAGCCTCTGCAAAAGAACATTTACACAGCTCATAACTGAAAGAGAAGACTTGTTTCTGCTCTCTGTGGGAGCACATCTGCTGCTGCTTTCCACCAGAGTAAAATGAGCACCGTGAAGTGGATGGGGCAAAGCCATTCAGAGCCATAAACAAATGGTCGGTGAGCAACAAAGTTTGAGTCTCTTGAGGGAGGTGGCTGGTGGTGCAGTTTGGGACCTGAGTATGGGTGGGTGGGTGAAATACTTGTATCGGTGATGGAGACATCCACTCCCGGCTTCAATTACTGGTTGATGGCTGTTCCAGAGGGGTTATTCGTCTGGTCATGGTGGATTACACTGTGACCACTGGCACTGACAAGGCTCCTTATGAAGACTCTATCAGTCCCCATGGGTCTGGTGAAACTATTAAAAGTGGCTCAATGCTCCTTGACTTTTCAAAATGTCAGGAACTGCTGGTTGCTGCATCGTGGTTCCAGTGCTCAGAGCTGCACTGAATGACATGGTATTCAAATACTGGTGATGTAGGATCGTGTTCTCTTGGGCAATAGTGACCAGCTGGATTGGCTGCTCTAACGAGCTGTGTAAGGCTGAACCTCTTGCCAGGATGTTGGATATCTCTGGCACTAGGGTTCTTGTGGCTGATCCTCCAGTCAGCTGATAAACACTAACTCTCAATGAAATTGCAAGGGTGGTGAAACAAAAATTGTGTCACTGTCCAAATACTTATGGAGTTGATGGTATGCATGGTTTTTGTGAATGAGGCCCTTGGTATTTGCTGTATTACTGTATGGTTTGTGGGACCTGGATGAAAACCAGTGAGCTAAGATAATGTCATTGGTACAAGTTATCTCTGGACAATCTCTGGGTACTGCTGGAATGACTTTGTGTCAAATGCGTTACATCTGGAGACTCACATAAGACACACTACTTCCATTGTGAGGAAGTGTCTACTACAAAACCAGGATAATGCAGCACATTTTCCTGAACATGATCCAAAACACTGATGTCTCATTGCTGAGGATCCTGCCGTCTGGACGAGGCCAACGGACGCCCACGTAACACCTGGCTACAACAGAAAGATGGTTCCTTTGGGGATACAGTGATGGAACACAGGTCTGGCTGGATGGTTTCCAGTCGGCACCCAGGGCAGGTCTGACAGTTGGTCTTTGGCAACACACAAGACAATCACATGCTCCTAAACCTGACCTTATTATGCACACAAGAAATCACTAACAATGAAAAACTGATGACAAGGATGATAAATTCACAGATAAACATATATGTTAGACATGAGTATCTATGAGCCTTTCTGTGATAACAGGCTGTTTCATCCCACAGCTGAATGTAGATGGTTGAATGATCCCACACAGTTGCTTTTAAGACGCTTTTCCACCCTGCTCAGATGGTATTCGTTCGAACTTGCATGAATGATAAATGCAGCGATGTTAACAGTGTTTGTGATTAAAACAGATTTTAACCACAGTATTTCCTTCTAAAACTTCACTGCTTGAACAATACTCAACATTGCAAGATGGAGTTTCTTTGCAAATATGTGTTTCAGCACGACTCTATGTGCCTGTGCACACACGTAAACACAAATTGATCATACATTGTTGTATATACTGATATCTGTTCTGTATAAAACGATTCTTGTGTGTAGGTGTGTGCATACACTTGTGTTCCTGTATGTGTTAGAACTGATTGCGCCACACACCAACAGGCTGAGACTTGTGCAATCAGTGCAGATTGTGTGTCTGTGTGTTCTCTTTAGTCAAAGGTTAAAGATGTCACAATGTGCTGAGAGACAACTAATCCTGGAGAACAGACACCAACCTGGCTGGAGCAGTGCCAAGAACATAGGTAATACTTTTTCCTGTCACTGCACAAACACACACCCATGTACTGACAAATGATGCTACCATGACACATTCAAATCCAGTAAATTGTGAACCTGTATATTAGCAGCTTGGATTTTATAGAAACGAAATTACAGCATTACACAGAAACAACATTTAAGAAAATGTTCATATCAACTGAACTTATATGTGGCATATTCCAGCTGTCTATATTGTCATCAAACTTGCACAACTTAATTTCAGATTTTAGTATAGTTAGGGCTGGTAAATCTCTCATCATTGACAAATCATCATAATATAATTTGAGAAATGTTTGTTTGTTTATGTGTGTTTGTTTGATCCACTACTTCTCTGAGATGGTTGGGCCAATTTCCACCAACCTTGCTGTGTGCATTTGTACACCTTAAGGGCACCCCAGAATTGCCATTAAGGTGTTTATTTTAGAAAAGGTCAATGTCATTGGGGTCAAAGGTCAAAATGATTTTTTTTTTTTCATTTTGATGTCCACCAAACTTGGCACACATACGTAAATGAGTTCTGGAATTGCCAATGCAACATCAAGCTGACCAAAGGTCAATAATTGGGATCAAGTTCATTGTGCTCAAAGGTCAAAATTGAGGTTTTTTTCACTCCAATATGCACCAAACATAACCCTAACCCTAACTGTCCAGACGAGGTCAAATTTGGTCAATCATTGGGGTCAAAGTCATCTAGGCCAAAGGTCAAAATTGACCATACAGTAAGACAGGAAGCACCACGATCCTAAAGACTTGGACTTTCGTTTTCCTGCAAAGATATTGAATGCCATGAACAAATTACAAGTGGGGGATGCTCAGTGCATGAGTGTGCTTTTTAAAAAAATTATTATTATTTTTTTTAAATCTTGGCAATAGCGGTTAAATGTACATTTTCTCTGAAAGTATTTTGAATGTGTACTGGATTCCTACTTGGAATTGTTGGATTTTATAGTATTTTCCGTGATGCATTTTATGTTTGGAAAAGTGCCATTTGAATTCATTATTAAAATCTTTCATTTAGCCTCAGGCATAATTACTCAACTAACCCAAAACTCAGTGCTTTGGCTGTCTGCTGTGTCTTAATTGGTTCTAGGAAAGAAAAAAAATGTTGTAAAGTTACTATTACCATGTCACAACCCAAGGTCTCATAAATCACAGAAGGACTTTGAAACACTCCAAGGCACATTGTAAAAAAGCAGTTCTCAAGAGGAGAGGGAGGAATGGGTGGTGTTTGGATGATCTTGATGTATGTGTTGGGCAGGGGAGTGAATGGAGGAAAGCAAACATTGATAAGATTGAAATATCTCAGTAAGTTTAAGAGTTAGTGGTGCTGGTCAAAATTCAGACCAGCTGAGAGCTGTCTGCAAGGAGGAGTGTTCTTTGTACAAAAGGTCAGAAGGCTAAAGAGTCGAGCAGTTTGCATCACATACAATAAAAACAGGAATGCTGTCAATCTGGCTGTATGTTTCTCTGTTTGTCTCTGTTTTCATCTCCCACTCATTTCATTCATCTCTCCTCTCCGCCCTCCCTTCTGTGGGGATTTAACATGGATCAGGATGCACTGCTGCAGCCAGTCATAGCTGTCCTAATGCTGTTTCTGCCAAGTGATTGTTTTTTCTTTTCTTGGGCCATGGTTAATCAACGGACCAGAAAATCTGAGCGCATGCACGCATGCAAACATCATTTGCTCTTGTCGTGCAACATATTGCCAATATTCCATTGTTAAATGTCAAGCAAGTACCTCAGTGGGATAAGGAGTTGGGCTACCAATATATAGACCTGGGTTTGATTAATGGGCACACTACCTGTCTGTTTCCTTGGGCATGACACTTCATCTTCATTGTCTCAGTCCACCCAGCTGTACATGGGTACCGGCCTTGGCTGGGGAAGTAACCTGTGTTGGACTGGTGTCCTGTCCAGGAGGAATCGCAGACTCTCAACCACTTCATGCTATGGATTCCAGGCATAAACACAGGCAACAATGGGCCTCAGGGCCTGTATAAGACTTCTCTTCTTCTGTTGTTAAAGATCAGATGTCAAACCATCGCTGATGTGCAGCAGCTTGAGTGCATACATTTTCTACCTTTTGAGGAGCACCTTAAATCCAATTCAGACTGTACTCATGTCTTCCTGTTGTTGAAACACGAAATCCCATTATTTCTACCAAAAAGTCTGGCTTGAAAATAGCCAAATAATATTCATTATAAAGGTGTACCACAGAAAATTGGCTTAAACAAGTGACTTAGCAGAACTGCCTGCATTTAGTGGGGAAACAGACATCAATCACATTATTACCCTAAAATTACAGGGAATATCAACAGCTAAAAGTTAAAATGTTCAGGCGTTCCAACCTGTGGCTTAAAACCAATGAACTGAAACATGCCCACTGACACATCTCAATGTTCCTTCACATGGGGAACAGAGCAAATTAAACCCATGATTTGTTATGTGTTCCATTGAAGAAGCAGGATCCAAAGCCGTGGTATTTTCTCCTTCCTATAGTTCTCTTTTTACACGCTCTGCTGCTTTTCATTCTCAGATAGTGATTGCTGTCTGTTTTTCAACAGCCCAATGATAGTTCTCTAGAGGGATGGGGGTGCGGAGCACATGATACTTAACAGATGTGTCTTGCTATTTGCATTTGCGTGTATACCGGTGCAGTTTGCAGCGATCTGTTCTTGGATTTTTGAGCAATAGATGTAGAAAAGTCCTGATATATTGCTGCAGCTTTCATCTTAGCATAATAACTGCGAGCCTACATGCAAAGTTAAGCACTGTATGTGCACACATGTGAGGATTATGTTGTTCTGTGAACCGCCATTCCATTTGTGTTGATCCAAAGCAAGATCCAACAAGACTGAAGTTATTAAGCAAACCAAGCTTTTGGAAAGACTGGGTAATCCTCTTTAAGGCCCCTATAGCCCCTTTATAAACACTCCAAAAAAGTTTACCTCATGCTTTGCCTCATCAAGGATCTACATTTCCAACCACCATGGACAGAAAAGAGCGCCCACGCCATAATCAGAGAAAGGCGAGCAGACTCAGTGGCCCCATCATACGGGCCACTATGACGAAGAGTGCTTTTGTCATGTGATGACACAAAGAACTTCTCGTTGTTTCACTCAGAAATACTTACATCAAGCAACTGACCATTTATAGCAAATGATTATACAATCATTCTTGCTGAAAATTGTGTTCTTCTTTGAGGGAGTGGCCAAATAATTAGAGCAGCATCATGATCCTGAGCAGAATGAAAACCTGTAACATGACAAAGACAGTAAATTAACTTTTGAGCTTCGCAAAACCAAAAGTAATCGGTGTGCCAGTTTAGTGACTTTGTTGCTAGATTTAGCAACTTTTTGACCTTCCTTAGCAACTAAAAATCTTATCTTGCGACTAGCGACAAATCTGGCTACTTTTATTCCACACAAACCAGTCAGTTGGAAATAGTTAGTTGAATATAATAAAATTATAAAAACAAAAAAACAACAAAATTACCCAGATTATAACAACAAAATAAAAAATAAAAAAATTACCAAAACCCCCATCTGTCTTCCCCACCCCCACTCCATCCAAAAAAGATAAAAATCAAGCAAAAAACGCAAAACAAAAACAAAAAACAACCAACAAGCAAACAAAATAATCTAACCTTCAAGAGAACAGGATGTTGTTCATCTTCCCGTCGTATGCAAATTAGACATGATTATGGCATAACGTAATCTAGCGACTTTTAGCGACATTTCAGAGAGTCAGTCAATAATAATAATAATAATAATAATAATAATAATAATAATAATAATAATAATAATAATAATAATAATAATAGTGACACGGTGGGTCAGTGGTTAGCACTCTTGCCTCACAGCAAGAAGGTCTGGGGTTCAATTCCCACCATGCCCAGTTCCTTTCTGTGTGGAGTTTGCATGTTCTCCTTGTGTTTGCGTGGGTTTCCTCCGGGTGCTCCAGCTTCCTCCAATTTCCAAAGACATGGAGGTTAGGTGAATTGGTAACTCTAAATTGACAGTGTGAATGTGTTTGTGTGGCCCTGCGATGGACTGGCGACCTGTCCAGGGTGTACCCCACCTCTTGCCCAATGACCGCTGGGATAGGCTCCAGCACCCCCTGTGACCCTTAATTGGAGTAAGCGGGTATAGAAAATGAATGAATA
>OMMV01041757.1:0-11400 GCA_900302635.1 Chatrabus melanurus | reverse complement strand
GCATTTTGGAAAAGAGCGCTTCATATATATGTGTGTGTGTGTATATATATATATATATATATATATATATATATACACACATATATATAGTTCAAATTACAGGGGGTACTGTGGGGGCCGGCCTCCCATTTAAGACACGGACCCCCTAACAAACATAAAAACAACAGTTTGGGGGGGGGTTACAAACATTTATATATCCTTCTTACCTGTAATTGTAAATATTACACTATATTTTCTATATTCATACCTGGAAGAATCTTGTAATAAGCTTTCAGACGCCCCTGAAGCGGAACATACTGACATACTGTTAGTTGAACATCTTGTCTGTCTGTCTGTTTCACTCTCATCACTGCAATGGCTCATTTAAGCCTGTGGTCCAGTGCGTGGCACAAATCAAAGGATACTGTACTAGTTTAATGCAAGTAGTGGTTTAGGTTGTTTCTTGCACTTTACATTTACTTTAACATTAGCTAACTAATATTAGGTAAGGACCCCTCGACAGGTGAAGGATCCCCTGATTGACATTGTATAATTCACACTCTGCGACAATATGTGTTTCTGTCCAACAAATCCCAGATTCATTCAACAACAGGGCACTCAGCGTGCATACCTCTACCAAGACCCAGCGGTCCTCTAATATGTAGATTTCCTCAGGCTGAAGTGTAGTTGGGGGCGCCATTTCAATGGGACACAAGTAAAACAAGAATGGGCACTCAGAGTGTAACACACACACCTCACATGTTTGACACAGAGTCATGCAAATTAATTCTTTGGGAATCAGTGATTTTCTAATATGTGGTTCTATGGAGCCTTGACATTTCATCAAGTGTGTCCAAAATGGAACCACTTCATCCTTGATGAACACACAACCTGTCCACTATGTTTAATCCATATATGCTCCAAACTCTTTGAGTTAAAGAGTTGTGACCTTGACTTTGACAATTCAAGGTCAAAGGTCATGTGACTTATAGAAAGGTGATATGTGATTTCATATTAATGTTTGCATTTTCGTCATCGTCCTTGAATTAGAGCTAGAAGTCTACACTACACGCACATCTTGATCGTTTCACTTCAACTCCACTGTGGTGGTGTACAGAGGCAAAATCATAACAACTGAGTCACGGTCCAAATAATTGTGGACCTGGCTGTATCAAGTGTCTACTGTGTATCCTTATTGACTTATCGTGTTCACAAGAACGTAAACGGGACTGTTTACAAGACCTCTTCATGCCCTCCAACAGGAAGCCGGTAGTTGAGATCTAAACCTCGCTATCCCAGTTTTATCCGTGCAGAATGAGCCTCAGTTTATTTCCCTTGTGCAAAAGACACAAGATAGAAGTGCAGGATGTTGAACCGGATACAACTAGTATTTACAAACCACGTTTCTATCCTTCATACAGGTTATCTCATCACGTCTGTCTGCTCCCAGTGTGACCCCCTTCTGATGAGAGTCTGAACCAAAGCGCTCGCTGACAGAAGTGGACTGTTGATAACTCTCCACCTGCAAACCGGCAGACCACTTGGCCCTCCATCGAGACACACGCTTACAGGAGAACTGAGGTTTGTTTACTGTTTGCAGTGCTCCATGCTCATTTTTCTTTCCGGATTGGATCCCCGACCCTGTCAGTTCTGACCTCTAATCTCCCTCTGCCTTTTTTTTTTTTTTTCTGCTCTGCCCAGTCTCGCTCTCCTTTTTGCTCTTCTTCTGCACCGTCTGGGGCAGGTTGGATGGCAGCCAACCTGGACGCTAACGCACTTACAGTCAGACAAGTAGATGTGAGAGCGATGGAGAGCAGGCGGTGAGTGCGTGTGAGTAGGTTACCAGGTGATGGCCTGGTTAGGACACCTGCCACCTTCAGCGGATTAGTGCGGAACGAATTAGTGCAGTCACGCTGCTCACACGTGGTGACACCTCCCAACACGCAGGGACACGAGACGGTGGAACGTCGGAGACACTAGATTGTAGTGACACTGTTAAGTGCACTCCTGTGAAGCTGGAAACACCTAAGCTTGCAGCGTATTCACCTAAATCAGAACATTTCTTCCCATCTTACTATGGATATTTTGAAGCACAGCGGAGAATTTTCAGTACTGCTGCAAACACGCTCAGACAATAAATGATGTCACGCTGTGGAGTAGAGGTTCTCACCTTGTGCGTCAAAGCTAATCAGCAGCCGTTAACATTATTTCCAAGACAGCTTACATTTATCGTGTTTGTTTAAAATGTCAGTGATTAATGCATTTTTCTTGTTTCTCACCTTCTTGGCTTATTTCTGCATAATAGAGCAAATAAAATAGATTGAAAATATGACTTTAAAGGGGTCATACTGTGCAAAAGTAGTTCTTAAAGATCTTTTTACAGTGAAATATAGCTGGGATTTTATATTACACATCATCCAAACCCCACAGTTCTATGTCTGTGCATTTGGAGATTACCCTGCTTTCAGCAAAACTACCCCCAAAACGTCTTGTTTTTAGACTTCCAGGACATACGTCAGGGATGTCATTATGTGAACTCCAGTATGTTGTATGAGAGACACCTACTGAGCTCATCTGCTGGTAACAGATGTACTGTTTGGCCACTGCGTTGCTCCTGCTCCTTTCAGAAATAGCAGCTCCTTTACATTTAAAGCAACAGGCACAGAAACAGGTTGTTTAATAGATGACATTTTTTCCCTTTTTTCTTTTGTTGTTTTTTTGTCTGTGGGTTGTTTTATTTTGGCTATTTTAATATCTGCTTTTAAGACACCTAATATAATATATTTGTTTGCTGAAAAGCTGGAAGACCCCATTAAAATATTTAATGTTAAGAACTGCAGGGGTAGGGTTGCCAACTCCCTGAAAAATAAATAAGGGACACCTCGTTGGCAGGGCCGGCCGACCCGATTGCCTTCACCCCTCCTGTGGTGAATTAAATTTTTGCCTTTTGTTGTGTGTGTGAAACAATTTTTAAACTAGCTCAATACGGGATGCGTACTTTTGTTTCCAAATACGGGACGATTCCTTATTTCTAGTGACGGTTGGCAACCCTATGCAGGGGTCAAGGTCTGTTTGTAAGAAGGAACCTGCTGAGCAATTTCATATTGATTAGCTTTTTTAAAAAATATAAAAACTTCTATCCCAGATAGTGGAGCAGGTGGTTCTGTGGGATAGGAGTTGGACTACCAATATGTAGACCGGGGTGCGAATCCAGGTTTGTGCTTCAGGCTACCAGACTGTGTCCATGGACAACACACTTCATTTGCATCTTCCCAGTCCAGGTCAGGTCTGGAAGCATGTGCTTGTGGTGGCTGAGTCCAGGAAGTTATGGAAAGCCTGTCCAGTCCACCCAGCTGGAAATGGGTGCCGGCTTTGGCTGATGAAGTAACTTTCAATGGACTGGTTGGGACACCACACTATGGTATCCAGGGATGAGCACTGGGCTTTAGGGCCTGTATAGGACTTACATCTTACTACTTCCATCTCATGAAATCAAACTATGCAGATTACTTTAAAAAAAGGTAGTCCATGTAAATGGCTCTCAGCAAACTTTGTTTCTTCTGTTTAACTGCAATAATATCATTTATTAAAGCTGTGCTGTTTAGTTTGACAGCATTCGTTATGTCATCAGTAGTCCCCAGCCAAACATTTCTAATGTTGTCCTGCATTTTTGTCACAATTTTGGGCTTCTGTGACCATGGAATGCAACCCATTGAGCAAAGCACTTCTTTCCCCTCCACCACTACTTTTTATTTTTTATCATTTCTGCAGATCAAATTTGCTGATAGCACTACTGTGGCTGATGCAAATAGCGGTCACGTTGGCTGTATTCATTCTTCATCTAAAACCTGTGGGAGGATGGCATTACATCGGTTCTAGTTTGGTATTCCAGGGCCTAAAGCCGTCTCAGTGCTGCACAAACCACCGCTGAAAAGCATCCAAGCACTAATATTATCTTTCTAATATTATCTTTCTCTACTGAGCTGTGAGGACAAAGATGGTACAAGTGATGAACACACTTATGGAAAGTCATGCATTTGCTATATCTGGTGTGCTGTTAGTGAACTGCCAGGCTAGAACAGGTGCATCTGGATCACAGAAAGGCAGCCAAGATCCATTTTCATGCACAAAGATGTTCTGAGTCTGTTGAACCTGCAAAGACTCAGTTTCTCAGACAAAAGTAGCAGCTGACACGTGACCCTGTAGTGACACTTCAGATGGCCTGAATCGTGTAATGGACCGGAGCTGTGAGACTGCTGTGCACACACGCTCGCTAATGCACGGATCCACTCAGCTGCACACAGTATGTGGAAGCAATATGATGGGAGGAGGGGCGGCAGGGAGAGATAAAGATGATTATGAGAGCGAGTAGGGGGGTGATAGTGAGTAAGAGTAAGAGAGAGATGTATATCTGTATGTAGGACCCAGCTGTTACAATAATCTGACAATCCAGCAGGATTAAAGGCCACTTCTTAAAGCTGACACACACACAGACAGACGAGGCCACTGTGCGCTCTCTGCATGGAATCCTCCTCCATTATATATAACCGTATATGAAACATGCGTCGCTGAGTGTGTGTGTGTGTAAATGTGTGTGTTCTCAGACGAAGCCCACACTCCACAATGCAGCGTGTAGTGTACCTGAACTTTTCTCAGTGTTGAGTCGATGTTTGGGCGGAGGAGCTGTGCAGCGAGCGGCGAAGGCCGCTGGCTGCGTGTTTGTGGCTGCACCCGAGAAGAGAAGGGAGATTATAGCCTGACTCAATGGCCCCATTTCTGCAGGGCCAGTGGGAGGGCGTGGCGCCTGTGGCTGGAACTTTTCTCATGTTTCTAAGAAACTTTTCAAAAGGCCTCAGAAATGTGGCTGCGTGAGGGAGAGAGAGAGCGCCCCACGGACCATGATGCCTTTGTGTAACTGAGGGAGCGAGAGAGGACGACACAGCACTGAGAAATCAATGGTCTCTTCTCGGGCCTCAGATCAAAAAGCATGACACGCGCTGGAACAGAAGCAGGCAGTGAAAATCACTTTTTTTTTTGCCTTCGCACGGTTATGAGAATCACAAGGCAGCATCTGCGTGCGTTCAAATAATTACAGCTTGTATAATCAGGCTAATGAGAGTCATACGATGTGCTGTGTGCAGAAGCCGAGGAAGCGACGGCACAAGGAGAACAAGACGATGATGGGATGGATGGACCCGGAGGCAGAGAGGTGGAGGAAGACAGCAGTTTTGTCTTTGATGCAGGGAAGAAAAAAAAAATCCAATCAGCACCCGTATAATTCAATCTGGAATGGAAAGGCGCACCTTGACAAGCGTGTAAGTGTGTGTGTGTGTGTGTGTGTGTGTGTGTGTGTGTGTGTGTGTGTGTGTCTTTCAGAGTGCATGATGACACCCTCATCCTCCCCACCTCCCCGGCCCAAAAAAAACAAACAATCACACACATAAACTGATGCTCTCGGGGTATCCCAAGCTGCAGACCTGGGGTCATTCTCTTGGCTTCTTCCCAGTGATCGACTAGCATACTGGCAGCCAATCCAAAAGCTTGGACCGGTTTCCAGGTCATCCCACCAGCCAATGAGTGCAGGCCAAGTAGATCTGTGGTGCCACCAGAAAAGCCAAATGGTACCTCATGTATCATAACCACTGCAGATATCGAACACTAATTACAGAGGCTGGGAGGTTTGGCGGAGGACTGATAAAGTGTCGGTGAAGCACGAGTTGTGAGCACTGAGAGCAGAGTGGTCACCACAAATCACAGCTTAATGACTGTGACTGAAACAGATTTTCATCATGAGCCACTGATTAGTTACTTGATTAGTGAATGACTGTCACAAGAATTCAATGAGCCGTCAGTCGACATGAAAAGCTAAGGGGGAACGTTTCGATGGTTTCAGAATATGGCTCATATCTCAGCCATTTCATTCCTTTTCAAATGATACCACCTAGAGATTCAGTTATATTTGTCACAGTTTAATCATCAATAAATGGGTGAAATTGGGACAAAATGCAACTTAACTTGTCTTAGGTTTTACAGGCGGAGGTACACACTGAGGACGTTAAGGTTTGTGTTCAGCACCAAGGCCACAAAGACAGTGGATTCAATTTTTAATTCATTAAAATACTAAAAATCCAATCCATAATGCTGAAAGCATATAAAATTAAGTGAAAAGCTAATTAATTAATTAATAGGGATGTAACGATACACTCTACTCACGAATTGGTACGATTCATGATTCAGAGTTCATGATATGATTTTTTTATTTTTTTTTATTTTATTTTTTTTTTAACAGAATGAGCTGCAGACAAATTCTGACTGAAAAATATTCCTTTATTCCTATAAACTGTGCAGCCCAACATGTGTCCTCTTTTTAAAAGTGCAACTGAAATGATATTTTATCTTAAATAAAAACTGGATTTTTAAAACAAATCCCACATCAAAATAACTAAAAAAAAAAAATGCTGCCACACTGGTGACTTAAAACAAATGTCCATCACAATGACTTCATTTTTAAATTTCTGATGGTTCAAACAACATTACTTTATTCTTAAACATTGTAAATGGTAAGTCAAAGACCCACCATATCCACTACGACAAGCATTCTACTACTTTGAAAAAAATAGTATTCATAATCTTGAAATATTTTTAACATGGCGATTAGCAAATTATTTCTATAAAATATTATGGAAATATATGCTATTTTTTTTCTCGTCTCCCATTGGTTCAAAAGCATCATGTGATAAAAGACGCACTCTGATTGGCTGCTGGCTTGGCCGAGCTCCGGTCAGGAGAAAATCCAGCGTTTATCGTTTTATACGTTTGGATTACAACTTGGAATGTCACGTGAGTAACGCTCTAAAATATCGTCTGCGTCACCCAACTGCACAGCGCTGGAATTCAATTCATCTTTTCATGATGCATCGCAATTCATTTTTCATCTCACTTGATTTGAATCTTCACACATTTAAATCAATTTTTAACTGATTTGCGATGCATCGTTACATCCTTACTAATTAAATATAAAATGAACTGAATATGAAGGTGTCAGGTCAGGGAGCACGCGCTGGGTCTCCACGTCATTGCAGCCACCATACTACATAAGCAAAGTCAATCTAAAACTACCTACGCTAACTTAATATAACACCAACTGAATCTATATAACCAACAGGATATAAAGGTAAGAGAACAGCTAACTTAATTGAAAACTTTGAGAATATAAAGCTAACTAAACCCAAAACAAAGTGATATGGGGCTTGGTGAATCTAAAACTAACTACACTACATGAATGTGAGAAGGATTTTAATACAAGATAACAGATCGAATCTAGGCTCAAGTCTCTCATGTGTCTTCTGGCAAACTGTTGCCGAAATTTCACATTTTTTTCAGAAAATCCTTCTCTGAGCCACTCCACCATGAAGCAGTATAACTGTTGGTGCAACAGACAGAACTTGCACTACGCAGTTTCTCCAGTCACAGACACATAAGACTATAACTGCATCAGAATTGTCATTGTTTTGGTGGCTTCCCTCACTAGTCTCATTCTTGCAATTTTTGAGAACTGCCTACGACAGACAGATTTACCATACTGTTTGTATTTCTGAATGATTGATGTAAATGAAGTCCAAAACATATTCAGTAACTTGGAAATGTTCATGTATCCATCCCCTGATTTGTCTAAAGAAAACTGACTGTGAAAGGGATGATTTGTATTAACAATAATCTTTATATTTAGTTTGTCCAATTACAAATGGCCTCTGAAAAAATGAAAGAATTGTGTATAAAAACGACAGTTTAAACTACAAGCACATCTTGTTTCATTTTGAGCCCATTGTGGTGGTGTACAGAGGCAAAATTACAAAAGATGTGTCACCGTCCAAATACTTATGGACTGCATAGTAATCATTTGTCATTGCGTGGTCTATGTGATGTCATGATGACATCAGGAAAGCATCATGACATGACATCATAATAGTATGCACCGCCCCTCTGATGCCTTTCATTTATGCATGTTGTTTCAGGCACAGGAAGAAAGAAGACGTAACGCATCGCATTTGAAATCTTTTTCCACAAAGAAAGACGATAATCCACAGACAGGCTCAGGTGACAGAATCTGAAACATGACCTGCTTGGATCTTACAGACAGCTACATCCCGTGAAGCAGAGCCACATTTTAAAGGGTCTCAAGCGTACAACAAGTTCAGGAACCATTCTGCTACACGGTGCACGCAAAAAAAAACTGCTTGTTGCAGGTCGATGTAAGCGGGCAGATAACGAGAGCAGAAGTGACACATTATTCCAGAAGGAGTCTCCCGTCATCAATCAGACATGGTTATCTGACATTAGCCTCTGCTGAATTGCTTAAGCTGAAGAATAATCATTATTATACACGAGCTTCATGTTCGTTCACTTTTTTTTTCACTTTAACAGAACAGTTAGAGGTATCTTCATCCGTCAGTATCCAACACTACTCACTGACTAATTAATTAAGAGGTGTATTTAAGTAACTAATGGCTCGAGAATGATTGTCTTACACATAGATTAGTTTGTGAGCACTTGCTAAAACAGTTATTGATCATTAATTCCTCAGTAGTCAAAGCTCCCTTTAATTAAAGTGTGGTTGCAACCATAGACTGTGTGTATATAGTATATATGTGCACAAACCCTCTATGATGTCACCCAGAGGTTTTCTGAAGAGTATGGTTGAAGATCAAAGGGGGCGGCTCTAGATGTCATCATTTTGGCAGTGCTCGACTCCGCCCAACTCCCAGCCAAGCCATAAATGGGCAAAGAGCTGGAACACGTACAAGACCGGTGTAACCTAGGCGGGACCACTGAAGTGCAAACCCGCCCCCCCACCATCTCGTAGTTACCAAACAAGCTAAGGCTAACAAGCTAACCTTGGTTCGGGTGTTTGATTAACGCATATTTTTGCGGACTGGACGGTGGTTCTCCTAAAGGCTGGCTTGGATGCGGCTATTAAACGTTATAACCAGCATATTGCCCCAGGCACCGTCAATGTGGCTAACGTCACCAAGCTATCGATACCTGCCGATTAGTGCTTATGGTGCTAACATACAAAATAAATGATGCTAAAATTTCACTCAATGGAAATACTGGCGCACCAACTTCTTAGATGATCAGTTAGTGCAATCAAACACACAGCAAGCCATATTATCGCGGGTATTTATTATAAAATGCTCAGAAGGACAAACACGGTCGAGTCCATTGGTTCGAAGGGTTAGGCAAGTGTGAGATATCTCAGTGACTCCACCTGCCTCATCCGTCGACTGGGCAGTTGAAAATGGGGAGCCAAAGGCAGGGCACGTCAACCGCAGCCCTCCATTCCAATATTGGCCAAAGCAAAACATGTTGTGTTGTTTCTTAAGGTTGAGATGCGTCAGACGGACTCTGTGATGTTTGACTTAGGGTTTAGAGTTATAATTTGATTTGATGAAAGGTAAGTATTTGTGGTTTTGGAAGTTTGATGGATCCCCTCAGAGAAGGCTGTTTTGGTTGCATTTGACTCCCGGTAGTTGGGTTAAGGGTAGAATTAGGGTTTGGGTTACTTTTAGGGTTAGGGTTACATTTAGGGTTCGGGGGTTTATGTTATTTAAATCCATTTTGTAAAGTTTGAACTTGACTTTACTAAGTTTGAGCTGCATATAACCATTTTTAACAATTTTCGGACCAATGAGCCTTCGGAATATTAACTAGTCCCCAGTCCACAGCAGGTAGCAGCCAGTACTAATGGGGCCCTCGGCCCAGTACAGTAGCTGCCACTCAAAGCAAACATGCCCCTAATTATTCATAAATTTTATAGCTTAAACCGATGAGATATATATAAACATTCACCCCTCATACAGTTGTCGTGAACGGTGAAACTAGCGATAGAGACCAAAACTGTTTTATGTACCAGGCTGTAAACAAGTTTATTTCTGCTCTAAAGTTGGACAGTTTAACATGGGATTCTATGAGCAGTGACTCTCTTTTGGAGCCAACCTCAAGGAACTGCAAGATTTGGCACTTCTGTGTTGGCTTCATTTTTTTAGCACCGGACGCTGCTGCTTGGTTGCAGCATTGTTAGTGTAAACAATCTGCTGCTAAACAACAGAGAAATACACGAGGTATGATACGATCCTGCTCCGACAAACTCCTCTCTTTGTAATCCTGTCCAGGTTGTTCCCTCTATTCAATCCGTCTCAGATGCCCTAAGCTCTTTAGAGGGCTGTTAACCACCAGTGTCTTCCTCTCTGCTCCTACCACGAGGACACCAATCCACCCTATCCATCTCCCTTTCATTTTCTCTTTTTTTTTTTACCTGCTCTGCTCTTTTATCATTTTCCTCCTCCCCATTCATCTCTCGCCATTTTCTGATGACCTTCTCAAATAATTTTTAGCACTTCTGGACAAATTCTCTCCCTTTTTCTTCTCTGTGCCTGCTGCACTCTCCTTCTCTTCAATTTGTTCTTCTCCTCCGCACTTTAGCCGCCACCCCGGCTTTCATATCGTTTTGGTCTGTGATTGCCTCTGACCTCTTTCCCCTTTCATTCTACTCAAATCTCCCCTCTCTCCATCTCCCCATAAGATCTAATCACGTTCAAATCTGTTATCTCACCTCTCTGCTTTGCTCAATTTTCGGTTGGCGTTTCAAAAAAAAAACCAAAACATTGTTGAGGTGCTGTTAGTTGTCAAGATGCTGGTACAATTGCTGATGTTGAGCACAAAGTAAACCTGATGTTCAATTTAAATTGTGGCCAAGAAACCAAATAAAGACTTGTGTTACTCAGGCTGCTGGTGACAGATCTTATTCCCTGTGCTAGTAACGGTGTATGGCTCGGACAGCAAAAATGTAGATGAGTGGGTGAGTAAGTGAGTGAGTGAGTCCATTCCAGCCAGTTTGTGTAGATAACTCAAAAACAACAAATGTTACCATCTTATAAGTCAGCAAATGAAAATAACATGAGGACAAACACTATTGCCTTTGTGAACTTTGATGCACCAAATCAATCGAAAGAGCAACTTTGTTTTGCCTATGAAATATCCTATAGAAGTGTCTGCCACCTTCATGTAAGCATCTGCTAAAAAGTTATGGATGGTTAGTGGATGCTGGATAAAATATCGATTACTAATAGGGCTGCAACTAAGGATTATTTTCATTATCGATTTATCAGTCGGTTATTTTCTCCATTAATTGATTAGTTGTTTGGTGCGAAAAATGCCCGACAATGGTGAAAAATGTGGATCAGTGTTTCCCAAAGACCAAGAAGATGTCCTTAATTGTCTTGTTTTGTCCACAACACAAAGATGTCCAGGTTATTGTCAAAGAGGAGGAAAGAAACTAGTAATTAAACCAGAAAATATTCAAATAAAGAAGCTCAAATCGGAGAATTTGGCCTTTTTTTTTTTTTTTTTTTTTAAATCCTT
>OMMV01041743.1:0-13559 GCA_900302635.1 Chatrabus melanurus | reverse complement strand
GATTTCTTGGTTTTTATTGTATTTATTTATTTATCTTGTCTGTCTGTTTTTGGATGTTTAGCAGCTCCGTCCATTATTGTATTTATTTATTTATCTTGTCTGTCTGTTTTTGGATGTTTAGCAGCTCCGTCCATTATTGTATTTATTTATTTATCTTGTCTGTCTGTTTTTGGATGTTTAGCAGCTCCGTCCATTCGGCAGTGAGTACATATAAATAAACAGTTTTTTGTTGTTTTATGACAATAAAGAATCTAATCTTATTTGTTTTGCATTTTGCTAATTTGTAAGACAGTTTAGTTTGATTCATATTTCCATATGTATTAAAAATCAAACATACAGCATAAATTAAATTTCCTTTCTTTAGAAAAATAAAATACTTTTATTTTAGAGATTGGGAATTTACATATCCAGTAATTTTTTTTCTCTTTTAATAAAGATTGCTAATTGGCATATTTTGTGTATTTTTCATGAAATAATCGGTTGGTTTCACAGCACAGTTGAAGGGCCGGCGTATGAGTTGGAGTTATGCACTCTACTGAGTGCGTCTGTAGTTGTGTGTGTGTTTGACGTATTTGTGCGTGCATGCAGTGGGAGACATCTATAATATATTGTAACACTAGACAGGAAGCTCGGGGTTCACTCAAACTGAAAGGGAGACAGAAAGTAGTCATCTTGTTGGATTTATGTCTGCCTGGATAGAGCATCAGAAATATCAGCACCCAAGTTTAGCTGCACTTCCTCACTCCATGTCTGAATTTATGTGTGTGTTAATATGAAGTGACAGCGCTGTCCTTGACTCTAACACCTGTCAGTGGTCCTTGAGCAGCAGGGCCTCGCACCCCACACCCTACAAACCTGGATATAAAAATACACCATCTTGACATTGCAATAAGCCACTAATCAGCTGGCATGTGTCACCGAGTCTGAGTCTGGATGGGACAAAGTGGACTCGAGCATGCTGAGTCGATGTTTGTGTGTGCGCTTCGGTGTGCAAGTGCATTGGTGTTTATGCAACAATGCACCTATTATGTGTTTAAAATCATCTTTAATATTTGCAAGCCACTGTTTTTTTTGTTTAATTCTGTTGTCAGAGGATGTGACACACACTATTCAGTATGAACAGATTTGAGTGAGATTTGGTGGGGAGGCGGGCCTTACAGTTGCTTCAATAGACCCTATCACATATAGTTAACGTAGGGGCGCACTATTGTTTTTGTCTCTTTTTTGGCCGAGATTTGCAGACAGCCATACTTCCGTCTATTTTCGTTGTAACCGGCGCTGTGTTCAGCAAGCGAGCCTGAAAAATACAAATAACTAAGGTAATAAATAATACATACATACCCTGCAACACAACCGCATCCCGCTGATTTTACTTCTCCTGAAGTGGCGCACAGAAACCACGTAGAATATTGTCCTGCTGTCCGACGCTGCTTCGGGCTTCACACGGCTCCTTAGGGTTCGGTACTTCCAAGTTCTAAGAGTTAGACGTGAGGCCCAGTAAACATCCGATAGCCATCGTCACATTTGTGTTTCTTGATGCTTTCATTTGTTCCCGTTGAGATCGCGAACAGAGCCGTTCTCTTCAGGAGAAGTGGCACACAGCGACCACGTAGAATATCGTCCTGCTTGCCTCTGGCTTCACACAGCTTCGTAGAGTTCGATTCTTCCAAGATTTACGAGTTCGATATGAGGCTCAGAAAACATCTGATAGCAATCATCACATTTGTGTTTCTTGATGCTCAGACTTCACTAACATGAAGCAGTGGTAACTGTTTCAAAGTCCCATGTCCACACCACATCTGTCTCGTTGAGATCGTGAACAGAGCCGTCTGCTGTCGTCACTCGCCACCGCTTCCTCTCCGAGCCTTCATGGTCACACGCGTCCAAAATTGGATAAACTTGTACAGCTTTCTCGTAGACACACGTAGAAATAAAACGTAGTTGCCAGACGCTGCGAAGCGAAGCAGTTCACTGTATGAAAGTGACGGGAAGTCGACTGTCTGCAAAAAAACTGTGGATGTTGACGATGCAACGCATTCTGGATCGATTTTTACCTATATGCGATGGTGTCTATTTGAAGTAAGATTTTTTTTAAATTATCTGTCTCCCATTTGGTTTTCTATTTCATTTGTACTTTGATGAAACGGTGCTCCTGCTGGCAGATTTTTAAAACTGAAGATTCTACTTGGTTGAGTCTTGCAGCCACTCTGCTTTGTGTGCACCTGATCCCGTCAGATCTCAGAAGTGAAGAAGAGTAGGTCCTGAGTAGTACTTGGCCGGGAGACCACTTGGGAACTCCAGGGGCTGTGTGTGTTTCTCAATGAAGAACTGGAGTTGCGTCAGGAAGGGCATCCGGCGCAAAAATTGTGCCAAATCCCAATGTGGATCTGTACTGGATGTGCTGTGGTGACCCTGAACAACCGGGGGCAGCTGAAAGACAAACAGCCACTTGGTTAAGTCATGAAACATCTTGCACACCAGAAAGACGCCCAGTTGCTGTTGGGTAAACTTTTACATATCTTTCACCTGGATGACTGCCTCCTTTATTATGCTGTCGAAGGTTCTCAAACACAAAAATGTTGGGCCTTGGAAAACACATGCTCTCCGAGTGCCCCGAGATCAGTGGGTCTAAGTTCCCATTCTCAGGGATCCCTAACGTGCATCTTGTTCAGGTGTGCTCAGCCAATCAGGAGCTAACAGACTCCTTAATGAGTGACACACATAGATATTAATAAGTCCCCATTCAGTTTGTTATTGTTGTCTCCTCAATCATCATAAGGTTTTTATTTTTGCCATTACTCATTTAGCGTGCATGTGACCGGTGAAAATGACTCACAGCACATCATTTAATATGCAGATGACGCTGAGCCTTGTGGGTAATAGAGGAGTTGTCCACAGATTAACTGTTGAAGAATTTGCAGACTGGTTTATAATTAGTGTTAGTGATGTCATTACACAGTGTTAAACATTCTTAAAACCAGAATTTAATTTGAAAACGTTGACTTTGGTGGAAAAGAACAGGCTAAATGATCGTTTTTCTCCTTCAAATCCTAAAAGCCCAAAGTGTTAATCTTGGCACACAGCAACAGTAAGAGCCAGCTGCATCACCCATCCTGTAACTCTAAAAACCAAATCATTAAACTTGATGACACCTCAGAGCTGTGAGCTTACTTTATTCTGAATAACTTCAAAGAAATGCGTCTTCAGAGTGACAGAGAGAAACTGGCACAGGAAATGGGAGACATAGGGAGTCTTATTTTTAGTGTGCCATGAGGAAAATCAGAGATCACTGCAGATGATGGACGCTTAACGGTGTTGTGGAGGACGACAAATGGAGATGTGACCGACAACATGCACACACTTGCAGTGGAACAAAATCCCATCATTGATAAAATATGGTAAAATAGATTCTGTCATAATGAGAACTAAAGATTTCTCCACAAGTTGACTTCTTTAGGGCTTGTTCACAATACCATCATCAAATGTGCAGATGACATCACTGTGGTCGGGCTCATTTCAGCCAGAGAGATGAGTCAGATTGTTTGCCGAGCTCCACGCTGTTAGTGTCTGGACCTCATGTCTGTAGGCTAAGACTGAACACCTCAAAAACCAAGGAAGTCATCAATGACTTAAGGAAAGACGAGGTGAACCACGCCCCACTTTACATCCATGGGGACTGTGTGGACAGGGTGTCGTCCTACAGGTTCCTGGGAGTTTGTGGACCAGGAGAGGTCCTCCATGATGCAAACACCCTGGTGGTTGGGAAGAAGCAGCGACTCCACTTCCTGCGAGTGTTGAGAAGAAACAAGTTGGAACAGAAGCTGCTGGTAGCCTTCTCTCACTCCGCCATTGAAAGCATCCTGGCGTACTGTGCCACAGTGTGGTCCGCCGGTTGTGCCGCGTCAGACAGGAGAGCCCTACAGAGGGTCACCAACTCAGCGGGAAAAATCACTGCCTACCCCTTGCCTTCCCGAGTGGACATTTCTAGTTCACTCTACCTCTCTAGAGTACGGACTATCATCACAGACTCGGCCCACCCTGCACACCACCCGCTCGACCTGTTGCCCTCTGGCAGGCGCTACAGGTCCATCAGAACCAACACCACCAGATTCAAAAACAGCTTTTTTTCCCCCCTGGGTCATAAGGACAGTAAACATTGACAAATAATCCGGTGTACAATCCTGACCCTCATCAGTGTAATACTGTAATCCACCAGAGGCAAATACTGCTATTTATAGTTTTTTTTTATTTTTATTTTTTTTAACTTACTCTTTTTATAAGTGCACTGACCAGGAGTAGCACTCCTTATCTCGTATTTTATACAACCACAAAGCTTTCGAATCTATTCTATTTACACACTGCAAACATCAACATAAAATAAGAACCATCGTGGATTAAAGAACAAAACATCCTGATTAGTATCCTGTATTTCAGAGGCGATGGTTCCTCAAAGGTCATGTCCAGGAGCATGCGCTGGTGCTCCACCACCCAGCAGAACTGCTCTGGATTTGGGTTGACAGCCACCCAGGTAGATCAGTGGTCCATTTATAGCTTCAAAAAGTAGCCATCTATCCGTCACAGTCAGGTGATACACAGGTATCCCCTTTGCCTCGTCCAGTCTTCTGCACTGAGATGCCTGAGCACTAGATTATGCTAAAGAAAGCACACCACATAGCCACAGTCTCCCTAAGAAACGGCTCAACTGACAGTCATCGAAGCAGAACCCAAAGATACTGGTTGGCATCCACGTCTCAGAACCATAAAGTGAGACCAGAAGCACAAGTTGGACCTTTTTCAAAGTTTTGTTGAGCCCTGCTATTGGTTGTGGTCCCATTCCTCAAGGCGAAGCCAAAATGACAGTTTTCTCCTCCTTTTGGGAGGTCAATAACCTTGTCGTGTTAATTGTTGTTGTGATGTTCCACAGAGGGCTTAACTATGGACAACTACAGATGCACAGAATGCTGCCTGCTGGATCCAGAAGAATAAAGTTGATCAATGGTTGACCATTATCAACTTGGAATGTGGTCTCTGAGTGCACAGTAATTATTATTTTTTAAATTTATTTTAATGCCATTGGCTAATAGGAAGTGGCCTATACTGCACAGGACACAGCTTTTTGTTTCTAAAGTAAACGATGAAACTGAAAGTCAAACATTAGAAACTCGGGTAGGTGGACCAATAAGATATTACAGCTGGCCACAAGGTTCAGGGCAGTTGTTAAAGAACAAAAGCCCTGAGGCTGTTCAGTATTAGTCTGCCACACCATATTAGAATTACTGCACTGCTCACACATATGAATGAAATAAAAATGATGATGAAAAAATGTTCATACATAATTACCTAGAATCTATGCAAAGCTATAATTAGGAATAGATGGCTGCATTGTGGTTTAATCTGCATAAAAACCTACTGGAGATAGATGACAGTCAACTGCAAACAGCATTTTTTTTAATATAAGGCAATACTGGTCCAGTGCATTCACTCAGTAACACAAATCAGACATGCAACACAAACACCCAGCTTTTAGATCTATGAAATGTGTGTTTGTGTGTGTGTTGGGAGAAATGCAGAGAGGAATAGTGAGAGGATGAGTACCAGTGTCCCGATCACACCAGCTAACCATATGGGTGGGCGGGACCTTGTGACTGACGAAGCATTGGTCTGAAATCGCCCATCTGCAACTTTGCAGGTGTTCCCAATGATTATATTATTAGCTCTATCTGCTGATCTTTGATTTTTTTTCCCCTTCTTTTTTATGAGCTTTTCAGCATCCCAAGCCTTTGGGGTGTGGGGTAAGAACATAAAATGTATACATGCCGGGCAGTTCCATCTGCCGCTAAGATATGTCACATACCACATGCAAAGCCGGTGTAAGAGAAAGTAGCTATGAGCTGTATGGGGTAAGGAGGTGATGGTGGGGATCAATACACGTTATGGGTTTGCTATCAGGGTGGAAAGTGTTACTTTAAAAGTTGCATTCCGCTACATTTGTCATATTTTGGATATCCTGATACTGATCAGTAGAAGGCTATCAGGCCCAATTCAGCTTATTGGTTCCAACTGATCCAAAGGGGACAGCGGTTGGATGAGGACATACGAGAGATGGGAGTTGGACTATCAATATGCAGACCTCTGATACCTGGTGTGTGCTTCAGGCAATGTGTCACAAAACACTTAATCTGCATGGTCCCAGTCCAGGTCAGGCCAGGGAGCATGTGCTGGTGGGGCTGTTTCAACACACTACAGATCCGCCTTGGGTCTTGGATGACAACCACCCAGGCAGACAACCGATCCATCCCCACCTCTCAAAAGTAGCTATCCCTCTGTTGCAGCCAGGTGATACATGGATGTCCCCTTTGTCTTCTCTGGCCCCTGGGTTCCTCAACACTGACGCACCTGCATGCTGGATCATGCCCAGAGAAATGCACCAAAATGTCGTGATTGATGTTCCCTCACAATGCAAGTGATCATCATCTGAATCTCCTTAAGTAACCATTCATTTGCCACAAAGTCATCCCAGTGGTACCCAAGGATACTCTCAAGAGACCAAGTACCAAAGACATCTAGTCATCACCTTGAGTAACTGGTTAGCGTCCAAGTCTCACACCATACAGAAAGGCAGGAATCACCAAGATCCTAAAGACGTGGACCTTGACTGGGGAAGTAACTTGCCACAGACTGGCATCCTGTCCAGGGGGAGTCATAGACTGTCATCTGCTTCATGCTACCGTATCTGAGGATTGGCATCAGCAAAAATGGGCCACAGGGTCTGTATAAGACAAGCCCCTCATGGAAATCGAGATGTTTTGTTCAGATTCTTGTTTGTAATGGAATTACACAAATGGCAACGTTAAAACCTGAAACGGAATGTTCAGGATGTGGAATCTAGATCCTCAAGCCAACTGTTGAACATTTCAAATGATGTTATTTCATCTTTTAAATTTTTTTATGTTCTATACCTGTATGAGGAACCCTGAAAGGAATGTACCGTGATTTGAACCGTACTGTGAGGGAGGCATACCGTTGCACCCCTACTAAATGCACTGAGTTTCTGCCAAGTGATTGGCTGATTAGATATTTGCTTTAAGGAGCTGGTCAACAGGCGTACCTAATGAAGTGGCCAGTGAGTATATACTTGTGCATTTTTAATTCCATACATCGACATGAGTGTGTGTTTGTAAAAGATAACTCTTAACAAAAAGATAACGTGTTGGACATCCTGTGACTGTATGTGTGGCGCTGATGCGATGCTAATGTATGTGTAAGAATATGGTGATGGTGGCTTTGTTGTGTTGTAACAGCAGAGCAGGGCACAGTAATAATGGCACAGCTTTAATGACGGCAGATAAATCAGGACTTCCTCCCTGCCAAAGGGAGCGAGCTGCCTGACGCACGCTCTCGCACAGACTGCTGCTCGCCAAATGTCCCTCTGATGACCAATGCGCACAACATTCTGCCGTGATGAGTTACTGAACATACTGTACACTCGCAGTCGTGCACACTTTCTATGGATCATCATCTGCGTCGTTTCCTCGCCGTGGCTCTGCTGATGTGACATCGTCAAGACGGCACACACGAGGAAGTGACGGGTTGCAATCGCAGCTGTGAGGCTGTCCACTTGAACGTATTCAGTGAAACGTCAGTGTCTTCCACATGGCGAAAAAGCTGTCACTCGTGTGCATGAATCAAATGTAAAGCGAAAGGTTAGAATAATACCGTTCTGCAGAAAGCCAAACAAACCTCAGGCTCCTATTTGATGAAGTGATTAAAGCCTTTTACATTTTTTACGTGTCATGAATGTGAATCCCAGTGATACAAATTAATGTGAAATAATTATCAAAATACTGATAAATCATGCCTTAAGATGTATCTTTTGTTATTTATAATTGTAGTTGGTTTTGTTTTGTTAGTTAATTTCAATGGTTCTGTCATTATTGGCCTATAACTGTTTTTAAATTGATATTTTAAGTCTGTCGTTTATGATTGCTTTTAATTCTTTCCCTTTTAAATGCCTTGTTGATCTTGCAGTGGTTTTGCATAAAGCACAATGCAAATGCATTACTACAGTATGTCACTAACTCTCGCACTTAAGTGACGTTCAGACGGGGGCGCTGTTTCACCAGTGTACAAAAAGGCATGGGGTGGGGACATTATGAATATGATGAAGAAAAATCATCTTGGAAACAAAGCTGCCTCAGACTTGAACCAGCATTTCCTTGACCAAAAGACCGACATCTTTACAGATGTCTTTGAAATCCGTTCGTCATTTTGAGATCCCGCTGACAGACAAACACCTGAGATCACATAACCTCCTCAGCAGAGGCAAAGCAAACATGTAAATGTCCAAGGGGGGTGAAAATGTCTGACAGGTACTGTGTGTATAGACCTTTGTGATGTCATACAGCTGTTTATTGAATCAGATCAGGAGCCCTTTCAAAATTTTATCAACTCTTAGTAAATGTCTGTAATATATGTTGACTACATCTTTTCCTCCAACAGAAATAAATAAATAAATGTCTGTTTTACCAATAAAAATCTTTGTCTTATTTATTATGTCTCTGTTTGACTCTCCTGTCCCGCTGACGGCAAAACACTGTAGTTTACCAACCGTCAATACATTCTAAAATGTCTGGATGAGCAAACTGAAGCCACTGTGTGGGAAATCTCTGCTCCTCACAGGGAAACAGACCACAACCTGGAAGATGGTAAAATTGCGAGTCGATTTCCATGGTTTTTGCCCAGGTGGTTTTCGCTCAACTTTTTTTTTGATTTATGAAGCAAGGTTTCTCCTCAAGGTTTATCCTAATCCAGAAGAATATCCCACCACAAAAAAAAAAGGTTGGGCGAAAACCATCTGGGCGAAAACCAGCAGCACCTCGCAGGTCATCCACATTTATTACGTAGAGAGTAGGACACATTCCTGGGTTAGGAAATGGTCCTGATAACAGGGCCAGCACAGGAGGTAAAGATGTCTTTATCAGAAACACCTTTGGAAATTGAGACCATAACGCAGTAACTGTGTGATCAGGACCACCACCACCAGGACCTAAAAACACCTTTGATCCTTGAGGCTACATGTGACTGGAAATCCCAGAATCTATGTGACTACAAGGTAGGTTTGGTTTGGTCGTGTGTTTCAGAATGCAGCAACTTAAGGGTCATGTCAGGCCTTTTAACATGCGCTGGTACCGTGCATCACTGCATCCACCACAGATCTGCCTTGGGTCCTGGATGGCAACCACCCAGACAGACAACCGGTCCATCCCCACCTCTTGAAAGTAGCAAGCTGCTACTACCAGGTGAAATGTGGGCGTGTGCTTGGCCTTGTCTGGATCACACCCAGAGAAACACACCACATGGACAAAATGTTGTCCCTGAAGCTCCCTCACCATGCAAACGAGTCTCCCTCAGTAACCGCTCGTTTGACACAGTCATTCCAGCGGTACCCAAGGATCCTCCGTGGAGACCGAGTACCAAAGACTTTTACTTGTTGCCTTAGGTCAGTGGTTAGCGGCCACTCAAGGACCACCAAAACTTAGAGCAGTGGATGGATTTGGCCTGAGTTATGGAGTACAGAGTCGGACACTCGGTGAACACATCACCTCCACCTCCATTATGTGGTTGAGGTAAAATATTCTCCAAAAACCAAACAAATCGCTGTCTGCATTCATCAAAATCCCCGTAGTGCCGTGCATTCCTGGGTGCTACATCTAAAACCTGACTTTGCATTCTCCTTCTACACTGGAGTGTCTTCAAAATGTTTTTTTTTCTTTTAATGGATCCTGTAGCCGTAGAATAGAGATCAGCAGGAGCTGGGGAGTGCTTTGGAGTTGTGAATGCTGCCTTGCTTCTTCCGAATCCTGTCTGTGTCTGTCTGAATCTCTTACTCTCCATCTTTCTCACTCAGATTCAGATACTGTGCTGACAGACACCAGCTCCACTCTGTTCCCTCGTCTTGTGTTATCAGAGGAGAGATTCTCAGGGGATCCCGTGCTCACATCATTCTCCTACCACACAACCGACAACGGCGCCTTGTTTGTACACATACAAAAATGCTTGTCATTTTTATTGTTTACTGTTGTATTTTGGGGGTTTTTTTTGCAAGTGATGTTCTCTCGTCTTTAGTGCTACCTCTTTTTATGATTGCTCGGCTCTGCCGTCTGTCCTTTTCATTTGCCTCATGATGGTTTCCCCTTCCTCGTTGTCAGCGGTTGCCTTTGAGTGAAGCGGCGGCTTTGGATGTTTGGTAATGACCACTTAGAGTAATCAATGGGCCTCTTTGATGATGCGAGATGAAAGAGGAGTTTGACAGCTAATGTGCGCCTGTCCTGTGACGTGAACAGCATGGCAATGCCTGCAACGCTTTGAAGACACAAGGATGGGCGCATCAGGTTGGATTTATCCCACACTGAAGACGCACCTCTGCCGCAGAGCTGGCACAATGGCAAGTGGCAGTTGCTCTTTCACATTTTCATACGCACACAAACACACTGTCTCACTTTACTGTCTGCTTCCCGCTCATCCTCTGCCGTTCTCTTTCACCCGCTTTTATATATCTGTCACATCTGCGTGCCTCCTGTGCAGCTCGTGCCAGCTTCCATTCCACGCTCTCCTTCAGAAATGTGTTCAAGTAAACATTTCACGCTTGCTTATGCTAAAGGGAAGTGGCAGCGGCAGGTATGTGACAGGCAGAGAAGTGCCTGTGCCCAGAGCTGCCGTCGGCACACAGAGCCCGTTTTCTGCCCGTCCTGCTTTTATCTCCCCCATAATGGACATGTGATTGGAACACAGCGTCTCGTGATGCATGCGTTCTATTCATCAGAATGCTCAAAGACGACACCCCCAGTGAGCGAAAAACAAAGCAACGCAGCTTATGATTGTAATGTAAATGATATGTGCTAAAACGAAAATGAGCAGAGCGGGAGGAGTGCACTGTGGGCTGCTGTTAGCGCACCAGAATGAGGGGAAACGTATCAGTCCTGTGCGTCCCGATTTGCACAGCAAAAGCAACTGAAGCATATCCTTTGAAGAAAGAGGAGCAAAGGGGAAATAAAAGGAAAACATTTACAGAGAGGGATCATTTCCCATAACCGCCAGCGGTCTTTGAATGTGCTCCATGGTGGTCCGCTGGCCCTCAGAGGAGGGGGAATGGTTTCTGGGCAGTATGGTCCTCCCATCCAGTACAGAGGATGGGGGGAGGGCCGGGAAATGTACAGGAAGTGATTTGAATCTGTAACTCCCTTCCTCTCCCTCCGGGGGGCAGTTTACCTACTGTAGAGCTGTTCGGTGCATTATGCATCGGGGGGGTTAGGGGTAAGACTTAAAACTCTTCACCCCGCCTTCCTCTTCTCTGCAGACCCAGCCGGGTTAATGGTGTCTTGTAGGCCCACCACATGTTCCTCTAACCTAAAACACATGCAGCATGTCAGACGGGGTTTAGTCGGCCCCTCCACATGCACACGCCCAGCAGGAAGCTTAAACCTGACTGCACAGTAACATTGTATAACGGTGACCTCATCAGCACTTCTGTGTCAGTTTCTTTGCTGATGATGTCATTATTTCAGTCACAGTTGTTTTTCTTTCACAGAATCTAAAGTGAATACAGGTCTGTTGTGATCCGCTGTAGCACAAGGATATAGTATCATGGTAATTATTAATTTACTACACAATCGCGCTCAGTGCTTCAGCCAGCACTCAGATAATTGTAAAATCAATCTTATGAACCTTTTTAGTCTTAAGAGGCGTTTCTTAAAAGCAACATAATGGGTTAACAAGTGTCTGTAGAAGCTTAATTCTTTATCCATCAATCTATCCTGACTGTTTAGCTGAACTTGTCCTGTTGGAATGTAAGCATGAAGCGGATGACGGTCTAAAGTCCATCACACAGGTTACTTCCCCCTGCCATGGCTGGTACCCATTTACAACTAGGTGGACTGAGACAATGCAGATGAAAGTCGTGCGATCGGGAATCGAACCCAGGTCTACATGTAGCCCAACTCCTATCCCACTGAGCTACCTGCTATTGAAACGACACAAAACACAAAAAAATTGTTCACCGCTTGTCTCTTCTTGTGACTGGCTGGAGGTGAGTTAAATATATTTCTGAAAACACAACAAACGTTTCTCACTCCCGTTGTTGCACCAGCTTTCTCAATATGAAAATATTTTAGGCATGTAGAAGACGGGTAGAGGACTTTTGGAAATGGAAACTTTTTTTAATGACATCTAAGCAGTTCGAACTCATGGTTATGGTGCAAAACAGAACATGTGACCTAAATATGTCAAATGTTGGATTATATGGGAAGCTGGTCAATAAAGTATAATAATGTCAATAATGTTGGAAATAATGTATCCAGCCCTGAGTCCAGGATGGTTATCATTCAATCCACAGTCTCTCCAATCACAACCAGTGAAGCTTGTAACTCCTTCAGAATAGACCCTATTGCATTTAGACAAAAAAACGACCCAGAATGCTTTGTGTCGTCAACTTCCAGAGATTTTGGACGACCGAAATTCCCGTCTCTTTCATAAAGTGAACAGTTTCGCTTCGCAGCGCCTGGAAAGTACGTTTTATTTGTACGTGTCTAAAAGAAAGCCATGCAAGTTTATGCAATTTTGGAAGAGTGTGACCATGAAAGCTCAGAGAAGAAGCGACAGCGGTTGACTACAGCGTACGGCTCTGTTGGCGATCTGAACCGGACAGCTGTGCCGTGGATGTGGCTCTTTGAAACTGTTCCACCGCTTCGTATTAGCGATGTTTCTGCTCGCTGCTTATTGACTGTAGTTGGACAAATGAAAGAATCAAAAAAACACAAACGTGATGATGGCTTTTGGATGTTTACTGAGCCTCACCTCAAACTCATAGAACTTGGAAGTATCGAAGCAAACAAAGCCGCGTGAAGACCGAAGCTGCATCGGACAGCAGCGCGCTGTGCGCCACTTCAGGACAAGTAAAATCAGCGGGATGGGGTTGTGCTGCAAGGTGTGTATTTACCATTTATTTCTTAGTTCATCTGATCTGATTCACAATTATTAGATGTATTTTATGTATTTTTAATTCTCACTTCCTGAATGCAGCGCGGGCTGCAACACAACCAGGCGGAGGTACGGCTGTCTTGAAATCTCGGCAAAAAAAGGCAAAAACAACAGTGCGCCCCCTACGGTGGCTCATAAGTGACTCTATGCAATGGAGTCTATTGCCATGGGTTTCTTGATAGCTTCCCTCACTTGTCTCCATGCACAGTTACTCAGTTTTTGATGACAGACTGCTTAGATTCTCTGCAGTTAATCATTAAGAAATGCAAATAGTATGTGAATGATTTAAGTGAACTCCAACAGATGTTCAGTGACTTGGAAATTTTCTTTTGTGTGTGTTCTCTGTATCAACAACCTGTAGAAGTAATGAATTAGTTGAGCTATATTAAAGCTTGTATGGAGTTGTGCAATCTATTAAATTGAGTTTATATTTTTATTTAATTTGGATGATATTGTAGAGTTTTTTTCTCGCTTTGAGATAAGAGCAGATATTTTAATTACTGTATGAAGTTCTTTTTTTATTT
>OMMV01041732.1:21551-35187 GCA_900302635.1 Chatrabus melanurus | reverse complement strand
CATGAGAATATCTGTAAAAACCCTCATAGAATTGTGGGACTTTGGAGATGTTGAACATTAAACATCAAACACATAAAATAGTATAAGGTAGATAAAAAGTAATTTGGCACAATATGACCCCTTTATTAATTATCTTACTGGATCCAAGACCATTTAATTTCAATCAGTTCATTCAATCTGTTCTTTGAACGTTAAAACCTGGATGAAAAACATCATGAATAAAACATTTTTACACATTTTTACACCTTTAAGAGGTCCCTGCGGCTTTAATTAATGCTCGTTAAAGTGGAGCCTGTCAGCAAAAGATCTGCTAGTTTACACACAAACCCCCACATTTTAGATATTTCTGTGACAGTTATTAGAGCAAGTTATTTTTGAAAGGAAAGGAGACTCACTCTCCACCAATCAGCTCCGATTGGTGGAGAGGAAAAAAAAACAGACGTGGCGCTTGTCGCGGTTTGGAAAGAAACTGCAATATGCAGTACATTTTAAACACGTACGTATATGTCACGGTTTGGCAAAAAACATTGACGGGGCAGTGAATAGGATCAGTAAACCATAGAATGGCATCACAAGCTCGTTTTTTAAAATTTGACATTTATTGCATTTTGGAAAAGAGCTCTTCATATATTCTAATAGGATTCACAATCTTATATTGCCAATATGATCAAAATTTGCCTTGTCTGGAAACAATTTAGAATTGTAACCCACATGGGTTAAAATACAGCAACAAGACACTATGACATGCTTTATGTGGCAACATCAGATCATATGGAGGACTTTTCCGACCCTCGAATGGTAAACTTGGTCAGCATCAACATCATGGAGCCGGAGAAACACGGTAGACCTTCAATGGTGAAAGAAAGTGCCAAAAAATGTCAAATTGAAGTAGAAAAAAAAAGCAACGGATCGAAAACATAGGTTACAAAAGGTCCTGTTGGGAAGAACTCAAGGTAAAATCTGGGCATATTTCTCACAAAATTTTGCTGGATCTTTACTGGACAGGTAAGACAACACTTACACAGGTCTGCTATGTCAGTTGTCAATATTACTGTTACTTACAGTTACAACATTCTTACTTGGTTTGCCAAAAGGAGTCAGTGGGGAGACTAATGTATTACTATATCTTTATTTGACTGTATTTTTCCTCTTGGGAAGTCAGAAATTGTGAGTTCACAGTTTCCATCGAATGCAGCCTGAACTTTGAGCCTTGCACTTGCACTTCCTCCTTCATGTTGTCTGTAAAATTTCACAGAGCAAACCATCTATATTTGCCATGGAGTCCCACCCCAAAAATGACTTTACCAGCAATAAAATCAGCTGTAATTTTGCGATATACCACAAATATAAAGGTACTTTATAATAAGTAGATTTCAGCACGAAGTAAATTTATTCACTTTTGTGAAGAATTAAAAGGGACTACACCTTTAAGAAGCTGGATCTGTTAAAAAAAAATCAATCAAACAAACAAAAACAGTCTAACCATCGGTGGTGTAAGTGCACCCAAATCTCCCCATTGCAAATTCAACAACAAAAAGGGCTTTGATAACCGCTTTTCTCCCAATAATCTAATGTAGAAAAATACAAATATGATCTTGCAGCATTCATAAGAATACTTTCAGCTGCTTTTTTCATTTTTTTAATCATCTCACTTTGCTGCACGTCAGCGCCTGATGAGTTTGCTGTGGTTGGAGAGTGTGCATGCTCAGTGTGAGGGAAGGAAAAGATGACCATTTCCACTGTGTGTGTGTGTGTGTGTGTGTGTGTGTGTGTGTGTGTGTGTGTGTGTATGTAGTGGCCCTCCAGCTCTTACGACCTCTGCTAGACTGGAGCTGTCAGAGCTGCTGCACATTCATGCAGGGCAGCTCGTGTCGTCGTCAACACTTCACTCCTACGACTGCTGCGTGCTGAGACGAGCCAGCACAGACTCACGTGTCCTTAAGGACACGCTGTATCACGTGGATACGTGCACATACGCAAATATACTCAAAATCACACTGTCATCACCACAACAGTTATGAAATCATCCAACATCTGCTTTCCTTATACAGATTTATATATACATAAAAAATGCAACAAATTATTTTCAAATATTTATTTATATTGAAATCTAGATGCAAGATGTGTGATTCAGTTTACATGCCAGGTCAGAATTTTTATTTATTTTTATTCTTTCAAAATAAGGTGGCTCTACTTTCTGTTTCCTTTCATTCTGAGATAATTTGGTGGTAACTGCAATACACCAAATGTAGGGTATGTGCTGCTGCAGCAGGGAGAGGGTGCATTGGCAGTCAGCCAGCGTGCATGTGTGTGTGTGCACGTGAGAGCGTGTGCATGCACGTGTGCAGGTGTTACAGTGACCTCAGCGTGGTGCGGATGACTTTTGTCAGAAGCTATCAGACGACTTTACACTGAACATTTCTTAAAGTGATGAAGCTTACTGCATTTTAATTTTCACTTATGTAACAGCTTGAGCATTAGAATAACAGTGAAAAGGTCAGCAACAGTTTTACTCAACAATGCAGAGAACAAAGTCTGAACAGAAGTGGCCAATGATAATTTTTTTTTCATTTTTTATATCATAAAGTACTAAATGATACATAAAGGAAACTTGTCTAACAAATGCAACATAATTATGATTAAGTCTCAGATATTTGTACATGCAGATGACCTGAAGGGGCCACTGAACAAACAGAGCATGATTTTGGCCTATTATCCCAACGTGTATGGGGAGGAGTGGTTAATGACATACATAACATAAGCTCATTTTTGAGCTTTCGCACTGTCAACTTTTTTTTTTTTAAATGGTATTTTAAGTCGATGCTCAGAAGTCATAACCTTAAAAACATCTAAAGTTTGCACCTTTCAAATTGTCTAATGCTGTATTTTTGAACAACTTGTAAAAAGAATCCTCTTACTTTTGTGTGTTTAAAATTCTGCCACAAAATGAACTCCACATTATAAAGACAGCTGACATAAGGCAGACATTATAATCTATAGATCTTTATTTGTCCCAGATAACATTTATTGCAACCATGCTTTTTCATATAACATCTAAACACATTTATTACCGTATATCTTTTTTTTTTTTTTTTTTACATAGAATATTTTACATTAGGCCCATGAAACAGCTAAAAATATACAAAACAATATTCTCTGACTAGACATCTCTAATACATTATTGTTATCAACAATATAATCTTATTATTACTATATTTCTGTTATTGTAATAATTTTACAGTGTACAGAGATATGTGCTTTAGTTTCTGAGATAATATTATTGCAGAAAACAGCAAATTATTTCACTTTTGTAACATTTAGACAAAAAAACAGACATTCACAGATATATTTACTCTGTTTGTGTGTGTGTGTGCGTGCGTGTGTGTGATAAACAGTCCAGTTTGCTACATTGTTCAAGAGAGAAAACTGCATTATGATAACTTTGTACAAAATTCACTGAACCTCTTGTCATTGCACATTTTAATTCAACGTATTAAAAACAAAACGGGCGCAACCTGAATCTTGATCCTTCTTTTCGGTAGTACAGTTAAGCCATCTACACGTGCATTTTTATGTTGCCTAACAAAATTGATATGTGATGATAGGTTTTCTTTTGCCATATGTAAAGGAATAGGTTCACTGGTTTTGCGCCGTTGTACTGAACAAGGAGTTAGCAGTACTTTTGATGACTACTTCATCTTGTTCACTGCAAGGCTTTGCTTGCAGTAAACAAAATTGTTCCAGTGCACAAAAATGAACCAATAATTTAGATCAGCTTTAGAGTGTATTGTGTAATAAGGGTTGTATAATGTGTTATATACTGAAACATGTTATTACATTATACATTTAATAAAAAACAACAGATTTTTGTTTTTAAAATACACCATTAATTGTTTCAGTGTATGATGGGAGTATCTGAGATAATTTGGTCTCTTCCACTTTTGTGTCTAACAAGTAGATTACTAAATAAAAGAATCAAATCAAAGAAATCCATCATTCAGCCTGCATGCAATGCAAAACTCTTTCTTTCCACTTAACATGTGTTAAGAAAAGTAAAAAAAAAAAAATCCTTTGCGGTCATACTTAAATACTGGGCAAAATACACACAGTGTAGTGATTGGTAAAATAACTCTAAATCTAAAAGGTGCCAGAGGTTTTCCAAATCTAGATTGTGCTTTTAGGCGGACACTACTTACTACCCTGTGAAAGTGGGACAACAGGACGTTTGATTTTATCCATGTTATCAGTGTTAATGTCTGCACCTTTCAAACATGAGTATGATTTTGGTCCTTCTCACTCTCATAGAAAACATCCTAAAAATGACTACAAAAAAGATTCAGATGGCATACAAAGTTGTTCTTTAGAGAAAAAAACACATATTGTAACAGTCTCTTGCTATGTGTTCTGTGTAAGATATTTTTGCTATTGTCACAGGATTCAATCTTGTCTAATAAATTAAGACATGTTAAGTTCTGTCCCGTTTCTTGTGCTTTTCGAACATAGCACCAGACGTGCGTAAACATTTCAGGCAAACTGCAGCGTTCTGCATGAGGGTGATAGTCTGTCTAAATGTTACTTCATAAATACAAGTAGATTTGGCCTTACCTGTTGGACATTCCCATATTGGTCAAAACTGAATTTTCTCTTGAGAAACTTTCAACATACTACACTGCAGTCAGTCATTCAGGTAGGAGATATCTAGAAACTTACTCTCTAGCAACAGGACTTCTTGTTGGTCTTCAGAATGTTTCGTCACTCATGGAAGTAGCGTCTTCAGTTCTAAAAAGATAAGATTGTGTGGCATCTCCAGTATATGCCCTTATATTAGGGGGACAGAGGCTCTACTGGAGAACAAATAATCTATTCAACAAATGAGGGCATTATACTCAACGAATCTTGGCATCCAGTGGTCACGCCAACCACGGGAAGAATTACCCCAAGATATCAAGAGTTAAGGATGCAATGTACACCAAGTTCTCCTGGAGTTATATCGAGTTGCACCGGGCCTGCCCCAGGCCGTCTTGAGCTGAAGGTGGGCAATTGTGAGGTGGCTGGGTGTCCATCAAGCTCCGGAAAAAAAGACTTTTTCAGACTTTTACCGAGTGGTAAAGAAAACTCAGTGCTGAACGCTACTAGGCGAGAGCTGCATGGGGAAATCAGCCGAGATGCAGAGACCTGGAACTCAGCCAGTTTCAGCATGAAATGGCACAAAACTTGGCCAGGTGTGAGAGCTGCTTAAGGGTATATATTAGGGATAGCACACAATCCTACTTTTTAAAACTGAAGAACTGACATCAGTGAGTGTTGAAGGCCAACAAGACATCCAGTTGCTATAGAGTAAATTTATAGATACACTGCATTCATTTAAATATTTTTAATGTGCAAGTAAAGTGTATTTAAGTGGCATTTCTGTACAATAATGGTAGTTTAGTAGATTAATTGCTATGTTTAAAGTAGCACACAACTACTGAATCATTGCAGGCCTCCAATTTTAAATTATATATTCAATATACAGCAATTTTTCTAAGTCACATTTCCTTTTCTAAAAAGTCTAACTTTTTTGCATAATCAAAGTCATAAAATCACAACAACTTTGCTGGGTAGTTTGTTTTGTTCTTGAACATTTTATAACTCTGTAATATACAAATAAACAGAAAAAATAACTGTGTAATCAGGTTGGTCACGTGTGTCCCCAGGAGGTAGGTGAATAATAGCAGACATAGAAGTCTGGTGGTCGTTCCCAACCTCGATTACGATTCTGAAGGTGTAGAAAGCCAGCGTGGCTGTCAAGACAGACAAGCCGGCAGATGGTTTTAAATGTAAGCTTCCTCATTGGCAGGGTTTGGATTCTGGTTTTCTTTCTGCTGCTCTGGGCCATTTTCCTGAGCCTTCACCAGTACCACAGGTTTGATCATCATCCTCAGACGCTGAGCAGGAGAGGAATAGAGAAACGTATTAACAACACTGACAAACAGCATTTCACATAAAACAATTTAAATACATATAATTACATAGAAAAACTGTAATATGTAAGTAGTAGGCACTAAGCAGCTGCAAAGGCTGCAATCAAAGCCAGAAATTAATAAAATAAACACCAGCTAAACAGCTATGAACGCGATACTGAAGTATAAGCAATTATATAAATGCATTAATGCATTTGTTGAATGCGATTTGCATATTTGTGATATAACTTTAGATTCAGGTGATGGAAAAATAAAAGCAATAAAAGTCATACATTCATGACATTAACAAACTTACCAAAAAACAAACAAACAAAAAACAAAACAATGACAACAAATCGGAAACTGACCAAATTTGACAGGTAAAAATAGTCCTTCAGACTGCATCAAATAAAATAGTGGTTCATAATCTCTGTAAAATGACTAAATTCCTATTGCAATTGTCCATCTGATGCAGACGCTCAAAGTGCTTTTACAGTGATGCCTAACATTCACCGATCTTATGCAAGGTGCTCAATGACACACTGATAACAACTTGGGGATAAAGGACCATGCTTAAAGATACATTAGGTAGTTGCCCATCTAATGGGGAATTGAACTGAGGATCCTCTATTTACAAGCTCATCACTCTAACCTCTACGCCACCACTGCCACGGAATTTGTCATCCACAGTATGACACACTTACATGACCATCTATGACTGACAACTTGCAATTAGTCAACTGGGCATGTACATGAATGACGTCTTTGTAATGGTGAGTATAGGTGTGACCCCAGTGTAGAGAACAGGTCAGATGATTTGTGTCCAGAGTTCTTTATTTTACAGACTCATGAAACAGTCCAGGATCATACACAGGTGTACTAGTCATTGGCAGAGGTGTCCATGAGGTGACAGGCTGAAGGGCAGGACCCAGGCAGAAGTCAGGAACATGGGAGATCAGTCCAACAGGTAACAGCCTTTCACAAGGAGGCAGCAGAGGATGATCCAAAAACAGGCAAAAGGTCAAAAACAGAGTTCCCACACCAAGCAATCAATCCAAAATGTCAGGCAAAACCAGGAACACAGGATGGCAGAAAAGATCTGTAATAGGAGAGCAATCTCTAGAAACATGAGCAATACAATACCAGAAACACATAAGGAAATGAAGATTTACAATCCAGCAAAGGCAGTAACACAGGGAGACACTAATATACTGTAAGAAGACAATAGAATTGGAAACAGCTGTATGATAATTAAGAATAATACAAAACGTGTGACAGGGGATAGTGCAACAAGAGGACACGAGAGGGAGCCAGAGACCAGAGAGAGAGAGGGAGAAAATAATAAAACAAGAATAACAATATGCGAGAGAATGATGTCAGACAGATTAACATGGCGAATAACACCAGAAACAGAATAACGTGGAGATCAGACCTGAACACCAAAACATGACCCATGACAGTACCCTCATCTCCCCCCATAGAACGTAACTGGATGTACCAGAACCCAAAACACAAGAACCCATAAAGGACTAACAGAGAACAAGAGCAGGGAGGGGGAAAGGGGCCGGAAGGCTGGCACCACAGACAGGGTGGGTGGAGATGGCAGTGCAGACAAGGAAGGGACACCAAACAACAAGAACAACAAGGACACCAAAACCCCAAGAAACCAAAACAACAGAAACACGAAAGACAACAGATGGGTGGGGGGAGCAGCTGGCGGAAAGGCCAGGCCTGGAACAAAGGGAATGGCCAACAGAAAACATGCCAGACACCAGAGAGGAGAGAGAACATCGGGGGATGGCCATGTGGCCGACAGAGGAGGGAGAGAACAACAGGGAAACGGCTGTTGGGGAGACAAGGGACAAACAGGACACAGGGAGAACGGACATGCAGACAACAAAAAATGGACATGACAACAGAGGACTGGCCAAATAGCCAACAGGGAGCAGACAGGGTGACATGAAGACAACAGCGAACACAACCCAGAATTAGGAATACCCCCAAAATGACAGTAGTCCAAAAAACTGAAACAGGAGGGGCACTCCAGCCCTGTGCAATCAAAAGGTCAGGAACTGGAGCTGAGCATGTGCGCCAAACCAGGTGTGCTGGGACAACGGGAACTACCGGAACAGACAGGGTGCGCCACTTTTCAGCCACCCTGGAGAAAGGAACCAAAGGAACAGATGAGGCACATCGGTCTTCGACCACTTTGGAGCCAGGAACAGGAGCAGCTGAAGCGCATCATCTTTTGACCATCTCCGTGCTGATGAGGCACATGGGCCATCGACCACCTCGAAACCTGGAGCAGGGGCTGATGAGGAGCGCCAACCTTCAACCGCCTCGGAGCCTGGGACAGGAGCTGATGAGGCACACTGGCCTGTGACTGCCTCAAAGCCAGGAACAGGGACTGATGCAGATGAGGCGCACTGGCCTCCGACCACCTCGGAGCCAGAAAAAGGAACGGATGCAGATGGGGTGCGTCAAACTTCAACTGCCTTGGAAGTCAGGAACAGCAGGAGGTGATAAAGAATGCCGGCCCTCGACCACCTCAGAACCAGGGACAGCAGGAGGTGATGAGGTGCGCTGACCTTTAATTGCCTCAGCGTAAGGAACAGCTGAAGTTGATGAGGCGCGCCGGCCTTTGACCACCTCGGAATCAGGAAGTGGCGTTGTGCCACCCATCGATCACCTCAGACACCAGAACTGCAGCAACAGGAGAGCTGCACTGTTTGTCAGCAGCCTCGGAGAGGGGGCGCACTGTCGATCAGCTGCCTGTCTTTTTGCCACCCCGGGGAGAGGGATGGATGAGGTGCGCAGCTTGTCAGCTGCCTCTGAGACTGATGAGATGTGTTACTCTTTGACCACCTCGAAGACAGGTACTGCAGGCTCGGATGGGGTGTGTAGCTCTTTGGCCACCTCGAAGATGGGTACTGCAGGCTCAGATAAGGTGCCTCACTTGTCAGCCATCTTGGAGACTGATAAGATGCACTGCTCTGTGGCCCCCTCGAAGAAAGGTACTGCAGGCTCGGATGAGGCGCGCTGATCCTCAACCACCTCAGGGACAAGAGCAAGTGGGGTGCACTGTTTGTTAGCCACCCTGGAGATGTAACAGAGGCCACAGCAATCCTTTGAGTGGGCTCTGTGGCTGCAGCATCTTCTTGAGTGGGCTCGTTGACTGCAGCATCCTCTTGAGTGGGCTCAGTGACTGTAGCATCCTCTGGAAGAAACTCTGGAGTAGACTATAGGGACTCAGGAGTGGTCTCTGGGGGTGCAGGAAACTCTGACGTGGACTATAGGTATGCAGGAAACTCTGGAGTGGACTCTGGAGGTTAAGCAGTGGACTCTGTGGTGGACTCTGGAGGAACAGGAATCTCTGGAGAAGCAGTAGAGAACTCAGCATTGGGCTCTGTAAGTGCAGCAGCACACTGAGGAACGGATTCTGGGAGTGGAACAGACTCTGGGTGTACAGCAGTGAATGGTAGAACAGTCTCAGAGAATGTGGGGTGAGAGCAGTGGTGTCCTGTGAAGACTGTAGTACCAGTGTCTGCAGCAGAGTTGGGGGCTGTAAAACTGAACGGAGCCCTGGAGAGTGCTCCAGCTGGAAAACTGGTGAAAGCTCTGGATGACGCTGGAGAACTGAAAAGTGCAGCAGTTATGACTGGAGAACTGAAGCGTGCAGCAGCTGTGGTGGAGAAGAGGTGTGCTGCTTGTCATCCATCCTGGAAACAGGAACCGGTGAGATGCACCCTGTGTCAGCAGCCACAAACACAGGAACAGATGAGGTGCCCTGCTTGTCAGCCATCTCAGAGATGGGAACAGCTGTGGCAGCATCCCTTTGAGTGCACTCTGGTGGCAAAGCTGCAAACTCTGGAGTGGTCTCTGGTGGTGGGAGGAAAGAGCTGTGGCACACTGCATAGAATTTGACTCGGGCCACTGCAGTAAAGCAGGAAGTTGCTCAGCTGACTGAGTCGCTGATGGACCCTGTCATGGAGACTGGGGTGATGCTGATTGCCGTGGAAGTGACAGCAGCGATAATTGGAAAGATAAATGCTTTAGTGACGGTGTGGGTATTGATGGCAGCAGCGCTGATCTGAACACTAACCGCATTAGTGATAACTGAGTTGCTGAAAGGTGTACTGCTTTGAAGACTGGTGAAATGGAGAGCACTGCTTATGTGGCTGGAGGGCAGATGAGTGCTGCGCAGACGGTGGAGGTGCTGGAGGGTGCCGTGATGACTGAGGCACCGCTGAGAGCAGCAGTGATGACTTAGGAGCTGCTGAAGGCTGCAGAGACAACAGAGACACCACTGAAGGCTGCAATGATGTCATGCTCAGGAGAGGCAGTGGCGATGACGAGGGTTTTCAACAGCGCCATTGAAGAACAAGGCATCAAAGGCGGCAGAGGAGACTGAGATGTTGGAGACAGCAGAGGAGACTGAGACGCTGGCACTACAGGACACTCTGGGGAGGAGGCAACCAGCAGGCAGTTAAGCAGGGTGGACAGCCTCTTGTTGAGGGCCTTCTGCCAGGTGTGCATTTGCCATATCTACAGGTGAAGGTCCGTCCACCATCTGGTGCTGAACATCATGGCCTTCTCCGCGGGGCCACTTGCTGGTTGGATTGTACTGTAATGGTGAGTACAAGTGTGACCCCAGTGCAGAGAAGAGACCAGATGTTTTGAGTCCTGAGTTCTATTTTTTACAGACCCAGGAAACAGTCCAGGATCATACACAGGTGTACCAGTCTTTAGCAGAGGTGTCCATGACGTGACAGGCTGAAGAGTAAAGCAGGACCCAGGCAGAAGTCAGGAACATGGGAGATCAGCCCAACAGGTACTCTTCCACAAGGAGGCAGCAAGGGATTATCCACAGGCAAAAGGTCAAAAACAGAGTTCTCACACCAAGCGATCAATCCAAAACCAGGAACACGGGATGGTAGAAAAGGTCTATAACAGGAGAGCAATCTCTAGAAACACGAGGAATACCAGACACACGTAAGGAAATGACAATTTACAATCCAGCAAAGATGGTAACACAGGGAGACACTAACGTAAGAATACAATAGAATTGGAAACAGCGGTATGATAATTAAGAATAATACAAAAACATGTGACAGGGGATAGTGCAGCAAGAGGACACCAGAGAGAGAGAGAGAGCGGGAGAGAGAGGATGTGAACCTGGAAGCCAGAGAATAATAAAAGACAAAAATAACAATATGCGGGAGAATATTTCCAGAGACAGATTAACGCGGAGAATAACCAAATAAACAGAATAACACGGAGATCAGACCAGAACACTAAAACATGATCCTTGTCCTTGCAGACACGAGTGCTGCATTCAGTTCCAAATAAAATGCACTGAATCGTGGGTCTCATTTTAATTCAAGACAATTAAAAAAACTTTAATTGCATATCTTAATGCATTTGCTTGGTTTTTCTTCTGCTGAAATATAAACTTATTAATTTGCTGAGATATCCTTTATGACAACACTTCCTTTAGTTGTCTGCTTACAGCTTCAGTTGCTCTCGCTTCTTTCCTTAGAAGTGGAAAAACTACTTTCTTCCACATCACTGATTTCATCACTGAAGGGAAAATACTGTGAGAAGATAAGAAGCTTTTGTGGAACAGAACGCTGCTGTGTTGTCAGCCACATGATCCTGTTCACTCGCTGTGGGTGAAGCAGGAAAATATACTGTACAGCAGTTCTCTGGACCAGTACTGAGAACCACTAAAGTAACACATAATCCAGAACTTGGTGAATCATCAAAATTTTGTGAACACGAAACAGTGTTTGGCGCCTGCCTGCTGCACAGTGAGCATCAATATGGAACATTTGTGAGAGTAAGCATCCACCCGGGTTGCAGAGCACTAATCAGCTGGCTGATTGCTACAATTAGACAATCAGCCATCAGCTGGTACTGTAGGATCTGACACCTGCACATCGCCTCTGTTGCAATTACAGCCCATTTTTTTCCGACAGATTTATTCCATTACAGCTTGCTGCAAATCTATTTCCATTATTAATATTACTAGAAGGTTTATTATGCACCTCATTCTGCATGACTGCAAAAAAAGGCCTTTGTTGAAAAGGGATGCTGGAAAAGGCCTTATCTGTCTTTGATTAAGATCGTCACATCAGTTAGAAACAAAAACCACCTTATTATTCTGCTGCATACAAATGCATGTCATTTACTGAGAAATAAGTGTAAATTTAGAACTCAGTGCCTGGGAAAGCACAAAAGCTTTTAACGTTGTAAAGAACCAATTATAAACTCTATTTTACTAATCCTATTATCACTCTGTTTTATATGCCAATTTTCAAATTCTTGATGCGTTTACTCTACAGAAGCATAATCACACTTCTATAGTACAGTAACAAACTCAGCCTGGGCTAAATGGAGCTTTTTAACACCCGGTCTGCTAAATTATATTTAGTTTCATTGTGTGTTGAAAATATAAATGAAGATGAGTCCAGTCCTGCATCCCTTAGTGTGTTTTGGCAAATGTGTTAATGACAATGGTAAAAACTGTAACGGAACCACAAGATTTTCTATATCTTTATCATTCAAAAATTCAGCAGTCTAAAACCTCATTTATGCTCCATTTTTATATATATATATATAAAACTCTCATCTAAATATTCCATCATTCATTACCTTTGCCAAGGCGGTAATGGTTTATGTCTTCACCAGCGTTTGTCTGTTTGGTTATCTGTTAGCAGGTTAACTCAAAAAGTAATAAATGGATTGCAATGAAATTTGGTGAGCAGATAGATAATATTCCGGTAAATAAGTAATTCAGTTTTGGGGGTGAGCCGGAATATATTCTGGAACTGAGATCCAGAAGAATGTTTGGCACGAAGCAACATTTAACTCAAAAAGTTGTGAGAGTATGTTGATGCGATGGATAATGTCCTTTTTATTTTGAATGTGATCTGGAACATATTTCGGATCCAGGATTCAGAAGAAGTTTTAAGCATTGAGGAACATGTGGGCTTGGTGGAGGTATGCACTCACTGAGTGCCTTCTAGTTGTTAATGGTCTTCTTCATGCCTTTTTGCTTTGGGGTTGTGTCTCGCTGGAGCTTTTGTCTACACTGCTCCAACCATTTCTGGTGAAAGTGTTCCGTTTCGTCCGTATCTGTAAGCTTTTGGAAAATGGGCACAAATACAGACGAAATGTATAGAGAGTGCGGTCAGAAGGCTCTGTTCTTATCTGTATTTAAAAGTGATCATAAATGAACCTTTACTATTTTTAATATTTGTTGGATCAGAGTGCAAATTATACAATAGCAATTCGGGCGGTCATTACCTAATAGTTAGCTAAGGTTAGGTAAGGCAAATGTAAGTTTTAGCTAACATTAGTTGGTTGATCTGTAACTTAAGGCAAAAGTTAGAGACTAGCTAACATCAGCATTCATCTGTTGACACTTGAAGATTAAACAAGCCAGCTAACTACTTACATTAACCTACTACGCTATTTGCTGGCTTGCATCACACACTGGACCACAGACTTAAATGAGCCATTGTAATGATGGGAGTGAGGCGGGTAGACGAGATGTGTAACTAAGGTTAAGAAATAGTATGGGCCACTTTAGGGTTGTTTGAAATTGTACTACAAGATACTTTCAATCATGAATATGGAAATTACAATGTAATATTTAAAATTAGAACTAAGAAGCAAATACGAATGTTTTG
>OMMV01041732.1:0-21523 GCA_900302635.1 Chatrabus melanurus | reverse complement strand
TGGGGTGCCCCCCCCCCCCCCCCCGACTAACCCCTGACATTTGAACCTTGTGTTGGATTGTTGTGACCTCATTATGAACTGACGTTTCACACTCTTTGGCTCACACATCAACAAAAAAGCTTCAAATGACAGTTAACAGCATGTCTCATTCACCCAGCTGTGCAGGTGCTCTTAATCATATGTTAGCATTCACAAAGACTCTGCGATGCAACACCGGCCACTGTTCAAACTCACTCCTCCTCTCTGTGCTAAGCTTGTGGTATTGTTAACTATACAACAGCAGTATTCATGTTTTCGTCATGCTGCGGGATTAGTTCTCCCAGCAGAACCCTCTTTGATGCCTGGATTCATTCAGAGTCCTCTCATAGAGCAGAGCTATTCTAACAAAATGCATTAATATAATTTTTTCTATAAATGGTCCACTGTGTGATGTGTCAGAGACTGAAGTTAAAGGTCAAACACCTCATGTTCTTGTTGCTAACTAAAATCAACAGCCACCAAGCCAGACGGACAATATATAAATGCACTCTGTCTCCGTGTCCGTACGTCAGTCACACTTACTTGTGCTCATGATAACTTGAACAAAAAGTATTGTATTTTCACCAAATTTGAACTGGGCATATCAAACAGATGTAGCTTGAACAAGTTTAAATTTGAGCGTGATCTGATTTCACCAAAACCCCAAGCTGGCAGATGCGTCTATGGGATATGGCATAGGCAAAACAAAGTTGCTTCATTGATTGATCTGGTGCATTAAACTGAACTATCATCTAATGACTTAATACTCGTGGCGTTTTAATTTTCCGAGTTACAAGATGATAACAGTGGGGGTGGAATTGTACATGTATTCGTACCACAACATCACTGTACGGACGTTACAGTTCAGTGCAGGCAGTTATACGGAGAATATGCAGTGTAAAAATGTAATGCGGAACCAAATTTCACATGTGTGAATTCTTTCTGAACACCTGAGTCGGTCACACTCATTGACACGGCGAGTGGAAACTAGGAGTAAGAGAGGCCTGCTTTAAATCAGCGGTATGGGAAAACTTTGGGTTCTCAGTGAGCTGCAATAGCAACGGTGAGCGAGTGGTGGACTGGACGAAGACCGCGTTGTTCAGCAGTTATAGGGTATGTGAGCGCTCACTCAAAATCATCTGTCACTTTTCTGTCACCACAGTCACTCACAAGCTTCTGTCACTCGTAAATCCCGCTCTCTCTCGCTCGTCCATCCACTCCACACACATACACTGCCCTTAGAGGAGCCATGCTACTCTTATAACACATCGAACATGCTAATGCATTTTCAACGCCATCACCCAGATGTGCCAATCACCGGAACTAGGCAGAAAAAAACTCTCTCACCCACCCACTCATTTATATTTCTACTGTACAAGCCCTGTGCAGGGAATATAAAATAATTAGACAACCAAAGCACCACAGTATGACATCCAACTCATAATGGGGTTGGTTGTCACAGATTATATCAGGAGTTAAACAAATTAAAGCTTCCCTCCTCAGCCACTCCTCCTCAACCCTTCCTCCTCCCCCCTCCATCCTCCTCATTGAGCAGAATGAACGGCAGTTGGAGCTTTTTTAATAGGTCTAATGCTCTGTATGTAGGAAAAGCCAGATGTATTCGGATTCCAGTCCAATCACATTCTTGATCAGAGGCATTTTTAGCCTCTAAAAGTGATTTTTGGATGTATTTCTGGGAAGTCGCTGACAGCTCTTTATAAACATGGGGAGGGTCAACAGTTTCATAGGGCATAGCCAGACCCAGAATGTAAACAAGGGACAGAAAAGCTCAGAGTACGGAGGGAGTGTTGCTTCATTCTCTGCACAGGACTCCATTAAATCATGCCACCCATAGCACCTTGAATGTTAAAAAGACTAATATCAATGTGACACCTCATGTTTTCAATTTATGCCAGAAAGAGCTCTGAGTACATTTCTGAAAAATTTAAATGGTGTAAAATCTGTCCCAAGTCACTTTGCATATCTGTACCATATGTTGGAAACATCCAGTAATCCTACTGTTTCTTTATAAGGACAGTAAAATGATTTAGTGCATTACATTACAAGTATTAATTGCTTCACAACACACACAGTAACTCAGGTGAAAACTTGTTTCTATTTTTAACTAATAGAATGAATCCACTTGGATCCTACCTCTTTGTACGTGCCCTTGAGCGTGAGGAACATGTAGCCCATATAGCCAGGGATGAGGGTCATGGAGGACAGGGCCATGAACCAGCCAACCCCCTGGCCCCAGGCGGGGAACACGTAGTCACCCATGGTGAGAGGAACCATTTGCACGGCACTGAACAAGAACACTCCCTGGATGAGACAGACAAGAGAAGAGATCTCAGCATCATCATCATCATTATGCTCTCCATTACCCTCTCCATTTCTAGCTTAACTATATCCCCATCACTAGGTGTCCTGGAGGTGTATCTTTTCCAGGAGGTGTTGCAGATCCTTGCTTATGTTCTCCCCATAATGTAGCCAGCACATACCCATACTGACATTAGTGTCTCATTGATGCCGTGGTCCATGCTCATGATGTGAATGCAGTTGGAACTACACAGCTGTTCTGTGCTACAGTCAACATCACCCATACTTACAGCATGTGCATTATTGCACGTGTGCACAGATGCATGTGAAAACATTACAGTCACATTTCAGAAAGAGTTTTGGAAAATGACTTTTGAACACTCTCAGAAGTGACATAAGGTCAGTAAATCAATTTAAATGGGGAGATAATAAAGACAATCATTAAATCCCTGGCTGTCAAAAAAAATTGTCTGCTTTCAGTTTAAAAATTTTTTTGCATTGTTTATATAGGGATTAAACAGCAGCTGTCACTGTCAGAGCAAATGCTTCACCTGAGACCTTACCTCACCTGAGTTACTTACAGGGGTCACATTATACACATTTATACACATTTTCACCTAATAGCAGTTACTAACTAACTTAAAAAGGGCATGTTAACGTTTGTAGCCAGAAATTTATAATAGAGACATGAAGGAGAAATCAGATGTCAAAGGAGTTACCCGTGACACTGCCTGATGGATTATGGGTCATTATGGGACAAAAAGCCTGCAGTTATTTGAGGTACGTAAACTGCAGATAGGCGCAAGCTGCATAACGCAGGTAATCATCTACATGACAATGATGACGTAAAAAAAAAAAAAAAGTTTATAAACTGCAACCTATTTGCACGTCGCCAGTTTCTGCACACTGTCACTGCCTGTCGGTAGGGAAGACGGAGAAGAAACAGAAAAAAGGCAAACAAAACCAACAGCAAAAGTCTGATATTGCACTTGTCAGCAATTGTACACTCAATCTGGCATGCCGTCAGAAATTGCTGCCTGTGGCGATATTTCAATAACACTGTGATCATGCACCTTACATATAAACTATCGTGTCATTTTTGTCGCACACATGAGAAAACTATTTCATAGAAAGGAGCTGCTGCTTGCCACGCCGTCTTTCTGAACATTCCAGATGTATCCCACAGATCTTGTGGGTGTGTCACACATCACAGACTGACTTAGTGGATGTATCTCAGAGAGTAAGCAAGAGTTCAAATATGGACTTCCCTGACACAAGCAACTGTGACCTTATTGGCCACCAGCATCCTGTGATTAGCATCAAGGCTTCACAAGCTTGATAGGTCTGTCTGTCTTTATTTTATGTCATGATTATTGTGCTTGTTCAAAGATACCAACATGGCCCAAAATAGGGGGTTCACTAGTCCTCACCTATATCTATCAAAATGCAAAATTTCAGCACTGAGTATGCAGTAGATTTTATGGAATTACTTATGGAAATTTTTCAAACTCACTGACTCAAATAATGCTGTACTTGCTCTGCTATTGACAGGGAAGATGTCATAAAAGTCTAAAATGAGCTGTCTCAAGCCTTAATTGTGCTTATAACTGGAGTTTATAGATGCACAGATGTAGAATTGTGGGACTTTGTTGTTTAAGTAAGTTTTAAAAAAACAAACAAAATTTTTTTGTGCTGTATGACTGCTTTAAACTATGCATGTGATGACCCAAACTAAATAAATAAATCACTTACAGCGACAACGAGTGGAGTGAAGACGACCCAGCAGGCCTTCCACCACAGGCAGGGTCGATAACCAATCATTTCTTCAATGTTGTCATAAAATTTGTTCACGCCTGAAATAAAAAACAAAGACAACGACACATGATGCAAAGTGCACTGAGACCTGAATATAATTTTTTCTCTTTATAGGGCCTGATTTACTAAAGGTTTGCTGCATAAAAATGTGTGCAAACTCCATATCACCCGCAAACATGTGAGCAACCTGATCTGCTAACGGTGCGCATTGAGGATTGCATCTCACAAGTATTGTCCATTTAATATGTTTGCCTTAATGAATATACAATTTGGGATGTGTTTTCCTGAGTGCAAAATACACAGAAAATACCATGATTATCATTAATTTATAGTGGACTATTTTTAATGAAAGGAAATTAAACATTCACAGCCTAAAGAAGATTAAATCTATTTCACCCTTTTCGCCAACGTTACATTTCTACTGGGTTTTTTTTCTTTTTCTCAGATTGCGTAAGGACCCCCTGAATTGAAACAGCAGTCAGCACCCGTGCCGTGAACAGCTCCACCTACAAATAAAACGTACACAAATCTATGCGATTCTCATTCTTCTCAAACCATTTTCAAGGTACATATTTTGCATATAACTGCAAGTGGCTGATTGAATTTCATTTTGCGCTTACGGTCATTAACACACAAAAAGTCCTCATTTACATACTGCTGTCTACGTCATGTTACCAACCGCTGTCATTTGCGCACTTATTCTTAGTAGATCATCTGCAAAACGTTCTCCAACCCAACGTGCAAAATTTTACTGAATCAGGCCGTTAATCTCAAATAAACAGATCTGAAAAAGTTCATTTCTTTAGAAATGTGTAAACATGTAAACATTTCTGTATTTCAGACTGATTGTCTCCTCCAGTACAATAAATCCCTACATGTGTTTAGACCTGAAGACTGAAAATAAATTGTTCTGGTTGGTCAAAGGACCCTTAGAATGAACTTTGAGAAGATTACTGAAATGTTATTTGGCTCACCGTAGAACCATGAAATAGAGATGCACTCAAAGAAGACCAAGAAGAGCAGCGACATCCCACTAGCAGAGTAGTAGTCAAATAGTTTGAACACGTAGAGTCCACCCTGTCCGAGGAAAGAGAATAGCAGACAGAAGAAGCAGTGGGTTGCAGGACATGAATCAGGACATTCTGGGACGTGTTACAGCAGCCTAGCCAACCTGAATATAGTGAATATTGCAAAAAATACCTCATTCAAACAGACATGAATCCAGAATTAGAAGGTCTTTGGACTGCAGTGTTGTTTTTTTTAACAAAAGACCAACAAAGCAGTTCTGTATTTGTTACACTGTGTGGGAAAAGGGGATTGAAATTGTTTTTAATTTGTTCAAATATTTGTTGTAATTTTCTAATCTTTTTAACTTTATTTAAATTGTATTATTATTATTATTATTATTATTATGAGAAAGTGTTTCAAATCCAATTTGTTAGTTTTGTCATGCAGCTTTATAACCTGACATAAAGTGTATGAACATCTGACAAACACAACAGCATTAAAAAAATAAACCATGTAATGTTCATTAGATCCATAAGTAAATGTTGAATTTGTTGATAATAGTACACTTATTCAATTATGCACAAAATAAAAATAAAAAATGAGCAAAGGCCTTATTTGATAAAATTCTTTAGATCAGGTTCAGCTCAATATATGTGTTCCTGAAACTATAAAATCTTTAGTTAAAGTCTCTTAATTACAGTTGAAAGCAGACTTTGTTGAAGTGCATCAATACTTGAACAGTTTGGTCTCACAGTAAACACAGCACATTGTGCCGGGGTTTTGAATATGCTGGGGAAATAAAACATACCTATAGGAGCATGTGCTGGTGCTGTACACCGCCACATCCACCACAGTGTGGAACCACCCTGGGTCCTGGGTGGTTGCCATCCAATGGTCCATCCCCACCTCTCCAAAGTAACCATCTACCTGCCACAGCCAGGTACAACGTAGGCATCCCCCTTGGCCTTCTCCAGCCACTGGGGTCCTCACCACTCAGGCACCTATGTGCTGGATCACGCACAGAGAAACATGGCCACATGGCCAAGATGTCGAAGCTGATGCTACCTCACAATACAAATGATACTCCTCAACTTAGTCTCCCTAAGTAACCGCTCATTTGACACAAAGTCCTCCCAGCATGACCCAAGGATCCTCTGAAGAAACCTTGTACCAAAGACACGGAGTTTTTGCCTTAGGTTATTGGTTAGCATCCATATGTCACAACCATAAATTGAAGACAGGAAGCACCAGGACCCTAAAGACTTGGTCCTCTATTTTCCTGCAAAGATATCGGCGTCACCAAACACCTCTGTCCAGCGACCTCATGACTGCATAAGCTCTTCTCAGGCGTCTCTCCATCTCAAAGGCCGATAACCCAGAGACATGAATGTCACTCTCGGGATAAGTCAATGTCTTACAAGTTCAACACTTTCACAGCATACAGATACACTTCTGATGGCCGAGTCCAGAATGTCACTGAAATCCTGGATCTTAGTCTTGATCCAGGACAGTCCCAACCCCAGACACTCCGATTCCTCACTCAGCTTCTCAAGTGCTGCAATCAGGGTATCCATTGATTCTGCAAATATTACAGCATCATTGGTGAAGTCAAGGTCAATAAACCTTTCCTTACCTACAAAGGCATCTAAACCACTGGTTTCCACAACCCTACCCAAGACCCAGTCCATGCAAGCACTGAACAGTGTAGAAGCCAGAACTGTATAGGCTGAAATAATCCTGATGATTTTATAGAACCTTACTAGAAGTAAGGCTAGAAATTTAAATGTTTACACCTTTGTCCTCTTTAAAAGCTCCCAGTTGGTCAAAGGGTCACTGGCAAGAAAAGTGACTCCATTGTGACCCAACAGGATGAACCTTTTGATTTTTAATGACCCCATAATTCTAATTTGATGGCAATGTGCCTGACAGATTTTCATTGATTTCTTGTGTTTAAGTAGAAAAATTGGCCTGGATGTGGCGCTAGAACAAAGGTCAGGGGTGAGATGACCCAGTAGGATGCATCCTTATCAGAATACCAAAAGCAAATGATGTGGAAATACAGCATTTCAAGAGAGCTTGTCATAGAATGCATATAAATTTTGCATGAAATATGATGATGATGATGATGATGATTTGGCTGCACCCATTTTTGCTGAGGGTCACCACAATGGATCCTGCTATTGTATTAAATATTAATTATAAATATGTCATTAGATGTGGGAACATTATGTCCAACCGATGTTCAATCTTGTCAAACAGTTGGAGGCTGTTTTGAGTGTCCTTCAACTAATTAACCAAGTTGTTTAAAGTTGCTGCAGGTTTTTGGGCAATCCAGTGAGAATAAAAGAATTTACCTGCGTGATGTTGGACAATCCAATTATGTAGGAAACGAGGCAGACGACTGCAATGAAGATCTCTCTTCGATTCCGGAGAACTCGGGGGAATTCATCGACCAGTGCAGTGATGAAGCCTTCCACAGTACAGAACTGCAGAGGTCAAAGTCATGAGGTCAAGGTCATGTTGAAACAGCAAAAACTATTAGGTGCTTATTTGGTTTAAGGGCGTAGTCCCTTTTGATTTTTCACAAAATTGACTGAATTTAGTTAGTGTTGAAATCTAGTTATTATAAAGTACCTTATTTCTGCAGTATATCACAAAATTGCAGCTAATTTTATTGCTGGTAATGTATTTATTTTGAGTGGATTCCATGGCAAATATAGTGAGTTCGCTCCATGACATCTTGCAGATGACATAAAGGAGGAAGAGCATGTGCGCATGCACAAGGATCGAAGTTCATGCTGCATTCAATAGAAACTGGGAACTCTGAATTTCTGACTTAGAATGAGGAAAAGTATGCATAGAGCGTCTCATAAAGCAATGATAAAAGATTAGTCTCCCTACTTTCTCATTTTTAGCAAACAAGTAAAAACATTGTAACTGCTGCTAATATTAGTAACTGACAAAGATGACCAGTGAAAGTGTTATACTAACTGTCCAGCAGATATCCAGCAAAACTATTGTGTGAAATGTGCACAGATTTTTTACCCGGTTCTTCTCAACGTGATCGTTCGTGGCCTGTGTTTACCAGCTGTGTCAGTCGCTTTCTTCTTTTTTTTTTGACCCACATGGATCAAAATCCTAAATTTATTCCAGACCAAGTGAATTTTGATCATATTGACAATATAAGATTGTGAATCCTTTATTTGAAGTAAAAGAAACAAAATTATAGTGGTGCAGAAGAAAATCCATTTTATGACATAAATGGTAAAAAAAATAAAAAAAAAATCACAAAGGAACTACACTTTTAACTTCAGAATTGTGCAATAATGTAGAAAACATATCTTGAGGTTGACTATTTGTTTTTATATGAATATCACACTTTATGAACACCCTTTATGAACCTATATACACCCTGTTTTAAAAATGTCACATTTTAATTAAATCTTGTTTTTTAACTCATAACTGACATGTTGTGTTTTCTTGACAGAAGTCATTCTTGCCTATCCACCGAATTTTGGTTTTGATGTGTTTTACCTGGCTGTCAATCCCCAGCATCAGCAGCATGGAGAAGAAGAGAATGGCCCAGAGAGGAGAGACGGGTAGTTGAGTGACGGCCTCGGGATAAGCCAAAAACGCCAGGCCAGGTCCTGACACGAGCCAACACACAATAAAACACATTATCTACAAAGCCAAAAACATGTTTCTCATCACTTATAATGAAAGGTATTGTAATGCTGAACACTGTACAAACACTTCCATTTTTTTCTGAGAACAGTTTCTTGCAATAAAGGAATTTTTAGGTTTGAATCAGGGTTTGAAGAGGGTATTTACCTTAAATCCTTAAATAACTGCATTTTTTAAAAAACAAAATAACAGTTGTATTTTGTGGTACCATCTTCCTTTTATGACTAAAAAAAAAATCCTCATTTCGATTGAGTCCTACTTTTTGCAGATTTGCAAGAATCTCTCACAATGCCTATTGTCGCTATTGAGTTTTGGCATTGATCACAATTACCTGAGGCTGCCACGTCGGCGATGGGCCTCTTTGTTACATTTGCCATGAATCCCACGATGGAGAAGATGACAAAGCCAGCAAACATGCTGGTAAAGGAGTTGATGCAGCAGACAATGATAGAATCTCTGCAGGGGGGAGATACAGCAGAAGGCAGCCATTGTCACGCCTGTATCAATCCCTTATCAACCCGTCACACATTGTCGTAACGGATGGGGGGAGGCATGGAAAGCCATTTTGTTTGCTCCAGCAGCTGAATACATTATATTGACCTGCTCGTTTAAAAATGGCAGAAAGCATTTTGAAAACCTGGTTCTCTATGGAAGATGTAGTGTCCCATAAATAACTGGTTTTTTTTTTACCCTGAAGTGTCAGTTGTCTGGGTAAATGAAATGTCTGTGAGCCATGGCGGCTCCCCGGGTTTTTTTCTTGGTGGGGCTAGTTTGGGGAATTATTTTGTGGTGAGGTGACATAAGTTGTAGTAATTGTGTAAATATGTATTTTAAAGTGAATTTCAATTGCCTACTATATTTATGTTGTTAATTCACACATACAATACATAATGAACAGAACCAATGACAGCAATTGTTTAAAAATCATAATTACCTCTTTGACAGGACAGAAAGGTAAATTTGGAAAATTATGGAAAACTTACAGGCAGAACAGGATTGAGACCAAATTGTTTATCAAGGAAACATTTTAATCATAGTAGCATAGCAAACATAATAATAATAATAATAATAATAATATAATATAATAAATACAACTTGCAATATATGAGTAGCATGAAGTTGATCCCAGTGCAGTGCATAAAAAGTATCCCATGGGTACTATGGAAACTGGGGGTGCTATAGGACCAGATCAACCAGAAAGCAGTGATGGCTGTGAGAAAGTGAGACTGAAAGCAGGATTTTGAATTACAATTGTCAATTTTCTGATGGGGTTATGGTGGGACTGGAGCCCCATCAAGCCACACCTTAGTTCCGCCTATGTATGCGAGTGTCAAACAGAAGCCAAACGTAAAATTTTGAAAAACCTGCTCCAGCTGGAGCCTCAAACAGTCCATAATTACAAAGGATTGTTTGTAGGTAAAACAACATAAATAATAACAGGAAAAATACATTTTCTATTTAAAAACATAAGATAAATGAATAACTTCAGCGATTCATGAACATATGTCTTAATCCAGTGGTTCTCACCCTGGACCCCAAGTGCTGCACCTTTTCCATTTCTCCCCGCTCTACTTGCACACGATGAGGCAAATCAAATGTGTTGTATTGTTCAGCCAGCTCTTGACTGGCTGAACACGTGTGACTGAGCTGATCAGGTCTGAGTAGATCAGGGATAAATGGAAAATGTGCAGGAAGGACCAGGATTGAGAACCCCTGGTTTAACCAAACTCATACTTCATTTAGACAATAAACTCATCTGGATTTGTATCCAAATCAATAAATCCTTTATACTAAGAGAGTCATCATTAACTGCAATTTATTGTTGATCACCTACCGGTACACATTGTTGGTGAAGGGATTGTAGCTGCCAAGAGCAATCAGAGACCCTAATCCCAGGCCGTAGGAAAAGAAGATCTGAGTGGCAGCGTCCAACCACACCTGAAATACACAGATCAGAAAGTATATTTAAATGAACACCTTATCAAACAGCTACGAAGCCAGTGGTGAATAAATATATTTGTTAAAATAAAAGGACAAGGATTCATAACCTCCACTGTTATGATCATTTGTTAAGTCATGAGCAGGATTACTCAAAAAAATACAACAATTTTCATGACACTTTGTGAAAAAGGCTGACCTTTAATGGAACCCATCACTCTTGTAGGCAGATCTCAATTAAGAAGAGAAGAAAAAGTAAGTCCTATATAGGCCCTGAGGCTCAATGGTGACGTGCTTATCCCCGGATTCCGTAGCGTGAAGCAGATGAGAGTCTACAACTCCCCTTGGATGGGACGCCAGTCCATCACAGGTTACTTCCCCAGCCAAGGCCAGTACCCATTTACAGCTGGGTGGACAGGGACAATGCAGATGAAGTGTCTTGTCCAAGGACAGAGACAAGTAGTGTGACCAGGAATCAAAACCAGGTCCACATATTGTAGAGTCCAACTTCTATCCCACTGAGCTACCTGCTTAATAACGTTGGTGATTTAAAAAGCACATTAAATTGATATTCAATTGATTGATCTCTGTTATGTTTCTGTCTTTCTGAGTTGTTTTCTGGGGGACCTGATCTTTGCACCTCTATAGCCATCTGCCCGAGCACAATCGAGCTGCTGTGATACACCTCATTGATGGCCATGCTGCCCAGATTGAACTCACCAACCCTATTTCAAATTATTCCAGCTGCCTTGGTGAACTTTGACATACGTCATGGCTAAACTAATTTCCCTGCCCCCAAAATCATCTCCTCCATCTCCACCACCACACATACTGTATACACACACACACACACACACACACTATGTAGATATATATATTTTAATCCATTTGTTCTGGAGTAAACTTCACAGTCAAATGCATAAGCAGTTGGATAGTGACACATTTTTTTCTAATTTTACCTCTGTAGATGGATTTTCTTAAAAAGACTACAGGCTACACTTTACCAGAAGGCACATGTGAGACCCAAGGCTAGACTTGGTCTTTTTTTCTCTGTTTGAAAATCTTTCTCTGTTTCACTCCACCTTGAATCTGTGACTGGTGGTGCATCAGACAAAAGCCACAGAAGCATATAACTCCTTCAGATTTGTCATGAGTGTCATGGTGGCTTCCCTCACTAGTCTCCTTCTTGCACAGTCATACATATATATATATATATATATATATATATTTATATCATTAGTATAACAGACATTGAACCTGCTGAACAGAAGAAAAACAAAGAGCAGAGACAGTGGTGATTGTACCTCAGACTGCTTAAGTTTGTTAAAGTCTGGCGTGATGTAGAAGAGGATTCCTTCAAAGGCACCGGGAAGCGTGATGCCACGGCAAAACAGGATGAAAAGCATAAAGTAAGGGTACGTGGCCGAGAAGTACACCACCTGTGGGATGTACAGATTGTGAGCCAAAGGAAGTAAGAAGGTAAACTTTCAAACACCATATAGTCCACACTCTTTAACAGGCTCGTCTTGTGATATATTTTTTCTTGCATGGTAACAGACCTTAAACAGAATGCAAAACTACTCTGTGTTTCAACCCGTCATGAATCGTGTTACGGTGGGTGCAGCTCTGCCTTGCCCACGGCACACTACACTGACCTAGTCAGCTGCACTCCAGAGGCAAGACGACCTCAGAATGTTGGGTTCAGCATGCTCCCGGTGCACTATTTCCTTCCCTTATCTGAACTCATTTTGCATGGTGCCATCAGAGTCAACACAATTCAGATCACATGAAAGCACGGCTCTAACGGCCTGTTTTTTGTTTTTGTTTTTTGGGGTGGGGGGTACACCCATATTGCGTAAGATATACTGTCGGTGCAATTATTGAGTAGGGTGCTTTCTATAACTACTCTCATGCAGCTACTGAAAGAAAGACTTGCAGAGTGAAAATGAAAGTGAAGAAATTTGGAAATTGTTTCAAACACAAGAAGATAAGACTGTCAATCATCAACGATCAAGTCTGAAAGTCTGAGATCCCCCCCCCGCCACTGTTCCTTGTCTTTATTCTTACTTTGCCTGTCCAGCTGACCCCCTTCCAGATGCAGAAGTAGACGAGCACCCATGCAATGGCGAGCGTAATAGCCAGTGGGATTCGAACCTCCCCGGGCTTCTCCAGACCATCCGTCATCTGGTGCATGTTACGTCTGCAGGCAAGGAAGAAAATGGTGTTACTACGCTGCACAAATGGATCCTTAGTCTCATACATGCAGGCACGCATGGGCGCGCATGCGAATATGCACGTGTGTCTGGATATCAACAAAGGTCTTCTCCTTTTCCTTTCTTTCCTCAACCTCCCAAGAGCCTTTTTACGGTTTTGCAGTCAGGGGAAGCCATGCTTACATACACGCATGTATGCCATCACATGCACATACGCTTTTTTTCCCCTTTTTTTTTGGTGCTTTTGTGCTTTTCGGGATTAGTTTGAGGCAATATATGAGCAGCAATTTCCCTTCTGGTTGCGTATTCGGCTCATCAGCTCCAAAAAGAGGCATATCCTGATCTTTATGCACGGGCGCCGTGATGACATTTGTGTGCTGTTAAATCTTCCGAGAACATGTGAGCTGCAATAAACATGCTCTTATGTTCAGCTTACTCCCAAAACTCCACCACAGCGCTGGTAAGGTCGGTGGTGTCGGTGATGCTATAGTTGGTGTAGCAGTTGGGTGTGTTCCAGGGGTTACCGCATGTCTGCCACGGCAGGTCCTGAAAATGTAAAGAAAAAAAAAAAATCACACAGACTGCTCTTTTTACTCAAACCATCGTCCCACCGCCGGGTCCCATTCTTTGTGGCTGTCGAGCAGCCAAGTCCGAGATACCCATTGGGGACAATGAGATTTCATGCTTTTCTCAGAGGAGTGAATGCCTCACAGTCAACTGCATTTATCAATACCTTGTGTAAAACACTAATTATGTGGGAAAGGAAGTAATAAATGTCATACTCTGTTAATGGTTGCCCAACCTGAAAAAAGGACCCACATATCTGCCACATAAAATAGAAGAACTACTACAAATCAATTCTAGGCAGGAAAAAAGGCATTTTATCCTCGTTTATAAACTATGAAAATGAGCCCTGTTTATGAATCTAACAAATATTCAAAAATAATTTAACATCCAGGATACATGGTTAACATTTTGGAGGCACAGCGTGGATATTAATATGATTATACTCACAGTAGTGAAGGAATTGTACAGATAGTAAATAGCCCAGCAAATGATAACAATGTAATAGATATTGAGCCAGAAGGAAAGCACAGCAGCAGCCATACCCACACCTGAAACAACCAGATGTTAAACAAAAGATTTAATTAATGATTTGATTTCAAATTAAAAGAATATCATTTATGCATTACACGCTCAGCAAAAAGTGAAGCATCTCAGACTCAAACATTTGTACCTTAATCTGCTAAAGTATTTTAACACTCTTGGTGTTAAACCATGCACAGTATTTCAATTATTCCTCAGAGTTAATCTTTTAAGTGTTGATTCAGTGTGATTTAACTCGCTCTGTGACAGTGCTGTTGCCCCATAACCAGAAGGTTGTAGGTTCAGGGTTTGTCTGTGGTGTTGTTATATTAAAAAAAAATACCCATACAAATACACTCTCAAGTAGTGTTAAAATATTCTCCATAATATTGAAAATAGTTTCATATGTCAGCAAGTAAATACAATAGAGAAGTTAGTATTTTAACACTATAAGAGGTGTAACTTGAACTCATACAACAGGTGAGAATTAGATAAATTCAGGAATACTATTAAATTTAACAATATTAAAAATATTACAATACGAGTTGAAATAATGAGAATTTACCTATGTGTGATATATATATAATATTCTATATATTTCTATCTATATAACTATATAACATCTTATAGCTAAAATGATATATATCATAATAAATCATCTTTTACCTTTGAACATAGGGGCCAGTTTCCACACTCCAAGCCCACCAATAGATGTATACTGACCGAGAGCCGTCTCCAGAAAGAACAGCGGCATGCCGGCAAATATGAGCGTCAAAAAGTAGGGAATCAAGAAGGCCCCTGAATAAGAGGTGAGAGGTAAACGTGTGTAAGTAAAGATAAACCAGAAATATTCGCATAACATAATCCATTAAGATACTGGTGTTGGTACAAGTCAAGCTGCGCCACAGATCTCTGTGCGCAATTACGCACAGCTGTTGGCAATTACAATTAACTTTTTTTTTTAAATTAAGCCTCCGTTGGACAACTTGCAGTTTTTTTGCGTCGAGATCTCTGCATTCCTTTTTAGTGCTTTAATCAAAAGGAAAGTTGGCAAGAATTCCTGATTACCTCCTCCGTTTTTTCCACATAAATAAGGAAATCTCCAGACATTCCCAAGTCCGATTGCGTATCCAACACAAGACAGAAGGAAGTCAAATTTCCCAACCCACGTTTCTCTCTCGGGAACATCCTGTTTCGTTTTCTGGACTTTCACCACCAAGGTTTTGGGTTTGTCGTTTGGCGTGGTGCTGGTGGCGGCGGGCGCGTCACTGACGGTCTCCGTTAAGACGTGTCCGTCCGATGCTTTGGTCCCGTTGGTGGCCATGGTCACTGCGGGTGTCGGATAGTCCTGACCAGTGGAGAAGGGCGGGTTTCAGCACCGGTCCAGGCAGAAAGCGCGGTTTCGCCGTCCTTTACGCACAGCTCCCAGGTGACAGCCGAGAAAAGACAAGAGATGGAGGTGATGGAGCAGAAACAGACGCACCTCACCAGTGGCGAGCGACGCTAAAAACACAAATATGAAAAACGTAAAATGAAGTAACTTTTAGCTCGTATTTTCTATAAAAAGAGTAAATCTGAAAATGTATCTATTTCCTCTGCTTATTTGAAAGATTTAAGATTCAGACTTTATTCCTTTTTATTCGCTCAGTTAAAAAAGAAATATTAAAATGTTTAATTTGCATGCACATGCGTGAATTTTTTTATCAGAAATTCTTACAAGAAGCAGAACAAATACGCGTCTTGATGCGCGAAACTCAACCAAATAGAAGCTTTTCCTCCAATAAGACACTTTAAGTGTCTTGACTGAATAGATGTTTGTAGAAATTTACAGCCTTGATTCATCATGCGCTAAAGTCAACGACCCACTTATCACTGCTCAACACCAAAAGAGCAATTAAACAACATTTAAGACAGAGAAGGGACAAAAGTGTCCAATGAATAAGCGAAATAAATCACTGCAATTTGCAGCCGGAATCATTTCATCAAGTAGTTTTATTTGTAATAGTCACAAATTAATAATAGAAATGTAACTGCATTATAATGCAAGTCATGGTTGCTTAAAACGAGATCTATACATTTTTTAAAACGTACTTTTATTTATTTTCTCTCACAAAATGAGCGTCATCACAGATGAACGCACGAAGCATGAAGCGCGCTCGTGCGTAAATGTGATCCAACCTGATCGACATGTCTATTGAATATATTTCTGAATAAATTAAAATCATTCAGACATAAAGACTGTAGCTCATTAAATGAAAACTGTTTACTTGAGCGGTATGTAGTGGCTTTTCTTTTTTTAAAATTCTTGCTTCAAAACTAAAAGGCAGCCGCACAGCCGTGCGCATTAATAAATTTAGCGCGTAAGACCAACGCGTTAATTAGCACAAAGGAACTTATTCTCACGAAAAATCTGCACGGTTATAATGAGGGCGAAGTATTCCAGTAGGGATTTTGCACATATATAGGAAGAAGAAGAAGAACAAAGTATTTTACTTACAAGATATTCCTGATCCTCGCCAGGTTGATTCCCTCAGGGACACATCAGGGTTTTTTAAATTTTTAAGTTACTTCCTGTCACTTTTATGCTAAAAGAAAGTGGAAACTTTTGGAGCCGATCTTGGATATTGAGGAGGGAGGACGGAGGAGAAGTGCGTGTCTGAGAGCGGAGCGCTGTCCTTAAAGGAGTGGTGCTGAACGAGAGGAGGGGAGACGAGACGGGGAAAGAAACGGAACATGGAGCGCAGGATCCTCAATGTCAGTTCAAAGTCGACCCTCCCCAACTCCAACATTTCCACCAGCCAGACGGCAGCAGCCAGAGAGGACCATCCTCTTGTCTCAAGGTTTTATATCCTATATACTCCTCAAGGGCTTTTTTTTAACTTTAGCAACTCCTCTCTCTCTCTCTCTCTCTCTCTCTCTCTCTCTCTCTGCCATTCATAGGCAGCTCCATTTGATGCATTAGGGCCACAGGCCAGCTAATGCGCTCTTAAGAGGGCACTTGACCAATTAAAGGAAAAACAAACTTGGAATGGCCCAAGCTGATCAAAATGACTGGTATCCACTGGGTATTTACAATCAATAGGTTTAGGTTTGTGGGTAAATTAGGACAGGAAACCCTCGATGGTGATCATGTAGGGTGTTTGAAAGTTAGAGAAATTTTTCAAATTGAGACATAATCCTTTACTCAAAGAGATACACATAAGTCTGCTAAACGGGTAAATCTCAAAATTTTGCCCATTTACACCCCAGATAGTAATATAATTTATTTAAAAATACATGTGGCAGAAAGCATTTGACAGAAACCCAACTCTGACTCTTTTAATATGTGTGCTCAGGTCCCCGAAATTTTCTATCCCTAAAATTAGACTGATCAGACAAAATCAATTCCCAGCTCCCTTAGTCGATTACTGTCTTCTACTGTAAATTACTGCTGATAAATGATTTACATTTGGAACACCAGTTTGACACGATTTGCTTATGTGAAACTTGGCTGAACCCCAATGTATACTTGCCTTTGAATGAAGTCTGTCCACCTCGGTATACAAATACTCATGTTGCTCACAATCTGAAGCAAGGAGAAGGAGTTGCTTTAATTTACTAATCTGTGTGCCTCTTAATGATCAAAATGGATGCTAAATTTGACTCATTTGAACACATAGTCCTCTGCCCCTCCTGTGCTGTCTTGAGCAGTTACGGTGGTAAATGGACTGCATTTGCGTAACACTTTTCCCATCTGATGCAGACACTCAAAGAGCTATACAATGATGCCTCACAACCCCCCCATACACACACACTCATGTACCTATGTGAAGGTGCTGCCATGCAAGGCGATCAACTGTATATCTGGAGGAATTTGGGGATTAATAACCTTGCTCAATGGCACCTTGCCATTTTTTTTGTCTGATAAGGGGATGGAACTTATGACCTGCTGGTCACAAGCCCGCTTCTCTATCCTTTTATGCAGCCACTTCCCCATTATAATCAAACTAACAGATTTGCATCATGCATCATGTTATCTCATTATATTATATAGGCCTGCTGGCCCATATTCCAAAGTTTTAGAAGATTTTTGTGATTTTTATTTCAGATTTGGTGACGCATGCTGTTGCATGTGTCTGGTGGCATTAAGAGGATCCCGACAGAGGTAAACTTGCATGTTTACCTCACTAAATGTAAAGAAACATTTTAAAATGACTGATACAGTTAGACACTAACCTTAGCATCCACTCCATTCAGTGATGCTGCTCTCCACTGAGTCATCTGCCACTTATCTCGGCAGTGACATTCATGTCTCTGGGTCCCTGGCCTTTGATATCAAGAGATGCCTGGGAAGAGCTTACAGAGTCATGAGGTCTCTGGACATAGGTGTTTGGCGATGCTGACATCTTTGCAGGACAGCAAAGGTCCAAGTTTTTAGGATCCTGGTGCTTCCTGTCTTACTGTTGGTTGAGAGACTTGGACACTAACCAGTGACCTAAGGTGATGACTGGATGAATTTGATACTTGGTCTCTTCTGAGGATCCTCAGGTACTTGTAGAATCACTTTGTGTGAAATGAACGGTTAATTGGGGAGACAAAGATGAGGAGTATAACTTGCATTGTGAGGGAACATCAGTTTTGACATTTTGCCCATGTGGCACATTTCTCTGGGAATGATCCAGCACATAGATGCCTCAGTGTTGAGGACCCCAGCGGCTGGAGAAGGCCAAGGAGATGTCCACTTTTCACCTAGCTGTGGCAAATAGATTGTTACTTTTGCGAGGACTGGAGGTTCTGCAGTGTGGTGGATGTGACAATATGCGGCACCAGCGTATGCTCCCAGACCTGACCATATCTGACTACAGCTAAATGTTTTAGCGGTTTATTGGTTTCATTTTATTACAGTTAACTCTTCAGTTGGTGAATTAGTGCTGTGCTGATTATAAGAATAGTAAACAGACGGGCCAATAAGTATTGTAATGTTGCATCAAATACAGCCACTCCAAAGTAGTATTTAGCGACTGTGCAAACTCCTGGCAATACACGATAAGAGAGTCCCAGCCAATAAAGAGAGTCAGGGTGTTTGAGATAAATTGAAAAGTCTGCTCATAATCTTCTTAGTCCGCTGTCTTCCAAAATGAAATACCCTTGTGGAACATCTCAAATGAGCGGTCTTAATGCAGACTTTAACTCCCACATGGAGATAAATTATGAGGGTCTCGCAGGGTGATTAAACTCTCACAAAGTTTGAGTCATGAAAACAAGCAGAGATTAAACACCTTAATATAATATTTAAAAAAAATCTACATCTGCATCAGAGTTTGACAGGTGTGTGATTGATGGAAACCATGAGAGCTGTGGTTACTTTATGAAGTTAGTATGTCAGTGTTACAGGAGAATTTTGTGACCTGACAAATAGAGATTGCAGTTTTGACCTCTGATCATGCCCTTCTATTATTTCTGTCTCCTATTCTCTTTGGTTTTTCTGCACAGTTTCCCTGTTTCCTCCTGATACAGTGCTGCACACGACTGCGAGCAAAGGAAAGAATGCCCAGATGGTGAGCCAATGAGGGGTCAGCAAACCTTCTAATGATACTAAACAAAAAATTAGCATTTCAAATCCCAGCCGGCTGATTGGCCTGCAGGCTTGTGGTGCCTCAGATGTGCAAAAAGTCTCCGGTTGGCCTGCAGCTCTTTCACACGGGGTGGAATTCAAAATGCCACCGTGACGAGGGCTGGCAGTGCAGTGCTCGTGGCCCCGGCTCCACCTGACGGTGAGCGTGTGTGCAGCGAAGCTTGTAATTACAGAAGGAGGTGGTAGTAACACGGAGCAGAGTACAGCTGGCCCACTGTCAGCTTCACTGACACAGGGGACAAAAGTGATGCTTCCAAACTACGCGCTGTAACAGATTATCACTCATGTGCGAAACAGCAAACAATGATGTGGCTGCTGGTGGTGACGGCGATAATGATGATGAATGTTTTTTTAAATTTTTTTTTTATCATTAATGGATACACAGAGCCTTATGTCAATTATAATCTTTAATATGATTGTGAGGCTCACAGTTTGGAATATTTTACTTCTGAAATCTGTGTATTTACCTGCATCAAGGAGGTTATGTGATCGCCAGTGTTGGTCTGTTTGTTAGCAGGTTAACTCAAACTAGGTAATAGTATCCATGGACAGTAAGAACTATGGCAATCTGACTTTCACCCAAATCATTGACCTCTTGCTGATCTTGCCTGGGCAATTCTGGAATCGACCTAAGTGTGTGCCACATTTGGTTCAAATCAGGTTGAAAATCAAATTCCTTGACCTTTGCCAAAATGAATTATTTAAGGGTAATTTTGGGGTCAACTTTCACTGACATACCAAGTTTGGTAGAAACCATTCATTCTTCATCAACATTCTTTCTTTGTACGAGAACAGAGCCCTTAAAAAGGCCTGGTCGATCCTGGATGATCCCAGTCACCCCTGTTCTCAGAGTTTACATTGCTTCCGTCAGGTCACAGATTTGTGTCTAAGAGATGCAAAACAAATAGATACAAGAGCACTTTTATACCTACAGTCACTAGCTTCTTAAACACTCTCACATGAGTGTTTTAACAAGTATTATTTATTATGTTTTCATGGTTTTTATGTTTTTTATGTTGTATTTATGTCCACTGTCAGTGAGCCTTCATGTTGTATTTTTGTCTACTTATAATTGTGTTCTCTCTGCTGACTGCAAAACAAATTGCTCCTTGGGGATAATACAGATAACTTGAACCTTGAAATCAGGACAATGACCTGGGAGGAGTGGCCAACAAAGAGACAGGCAGACCTTTGTCAAATTTGACAAAGCAACATACAGTGCATCTGGAAAGTATTCACACCCTAGTGCTTTGACACAATTTAATAGCTTTATGCCATTAAGAACACAAAAAATAATTCAGGCTTCTCCATATAAAAATTTCTAAAATTATCCTCTTTAAACTCAAACTGAAAACAAATCTCTACATCTTGATATAAATTTAATAAAAATATCTAAGCCAAAATGATGGGTTGAAGTATTCACACCCTTTAGTATAACACAAGTAAATCATCAGTTTTACAGCCACTTTTCTGGAGACAATGCAAAACTTGCACTATCTGCAATTTCTCCAATCACAGCCAGAGAAGCCTATAACTTCATCAGAGGTGGCATGGGTATTTTGCTGGCTTCCCTCACTAGTCTCCTTCTTGCGCGGTCACTCAATTTTTGAGAACTGCCTACTTGACACAGGTTTGCCATAGACAACCATAGTGTTTGTATTTCTTCATTATTGATGTGAATGAAGTCCAAGACATATTAAGTAACTTGGAAATGTTCATTATCCATCCCCTGACTTGTCTCCAGAAAAGTGGCTGTAAAACTGATGATTTACTTGTGTTATACTAAAGGGTGTGAATCCTTATGCAACCCATCATTTTGGCTTAGATA
>OMMV01041731.1:3191-13532 GCA_900302635.1 Chatrabus melanurus | reverse complement strand
CTAGCTAACGTTAGCTTAACGTGAACGATGCCGTACCTAACAGTCACGGCTTATCATCGACGTCGTGTGATAAAAGACAGCGTAAAGTCGCCTTGTATAACAGTGGTGTATACATGTATGCACATATTCAACGGTCATGCATATTTCTTACCGATTTCTTTCTCTGGTCTTCCCATCGGTGTGGAGATGGCGGATTCAAAGTTCAGTGCAAGTCTGGTTGGGGCGTGACGTCAGTACGTACGCACGTCACATGACATGCGACGTTTCCTCTTAAATGGAAAATTGTTGTTTGAGTCTAAATATGTCAATTACTTTGAACCAATGAGTCCTTGATTTACATTGAATGAAAGTAATATAATACATTAAACCAAATAAACGACAGAAACATAGCGATAATAGGTCAGTTCAAATAGAAATCCTTCCTTACATCAATGATTGCCCATGTTCACTTTTTTCAGTGTTGTTTTTAAAGTGAGAACTGCGTTAACTTCGATTCAGTTGCGGTGAAATCTCACTGTGAGTCGCAGCGCTGCAGGTGCTGCAGGAGCTGCGCGTGCATGTCAATCGCGTGAACGCTGTCTGTTAAAACAGCCTCGTGCTCCATTAAAGACAGTGCGCTGCACTTCTGGGTCCAAACAGAGGAAGAATCTCTCAAACACATCAGCTGAGGAAAAAGGGTCCGTCACCTCTTTTCTCTGTGAGCTCGCTGAACGGAGTGCCGCGAGCCGCGTCCACGCGAAAGCCCACAGTTACGGAAAATAACGAGTATTCCCGACTTTTTCCGAGTGTCTGCTCGATAGGAACACTCATCTGAAGAATGTTTTGCACTACAGAGTGACTTTTTTTTAACATTAACTGGATGTTTTTGGGGAGGAAGATGCATAATGTTGACTGCACACATCATCGCCACCAACATTCTAGGCCAACACGAATGTATGGTTTTTTTTGTTAGTATGCGAGCATATTATGGCCACTGTAGGGAAAAAAATACGGAGCAGAAGGGACAAATAAAACAGATATTTTATAAAAAAATACTATATTTCCCAGATTTATTTGTGAGGAAAAACTCATACGTTCCCTTATTAAAGTTACAAATTTCTGAGAAAAAAACCTCCGAAATTTGATTTCTTTTTTTTTTTTTAAATCTCTGAACCGCATTGCAACTTCATCACACCACAGACGGCTATTGTCAAATGCACAGGATGCCTTTTGGCCCAGTGCTCAGCTTTGCACTCAGTTGAGCAAAAATAACTTGGACACACCCCATATCCACCTGTGCCACGTGTTATATCTGCCATGTGCATGTGGCAAGACAGGGCCCATAGTCTGAAAGAACATACTGTACAAACGGTACGCAGAAAGGCTGTAGCTAGAAGACAACCCAGAATTATCTTATCAGGGTGAACTGTCATTCCAACAGTCACTGGTGGATTTTATCTGGATGCTATGAGCATCTCTGTAAGGCATCTGCCGGGAGAGTGTACACTAGACCCAGACTTCTTCTGATTATCAACATCACCTCCACCTCTAGCCTGCAGACAGGTTTAACCTCATGCGTCTTTGTGTTGTCTTATTGACACAGTTTCCTCTGACCCTGCTCCACAGTCAGCCTGTTGTCAATCACCAAAACCTGCATGCTGGGGGAGAGGCTTTTATTGCATCATAGATAACATCAGATACAATAAAACTGTATTAATTCTGAAGGAAATTCCTGTGCCAGCAATTGTTTAAAAATTACAGTAACATGAGAATAAAAACAGTAAATGCAGCAGATGATATTAAAAATTTATAATGCACGTGATGTTGAAAAAAGTAATACTGCACAGTATTGATACAGTATTTTTGTTCTCGGGGTCCAATATTGTAGTTGTCTTTTCTGCAGAAGGGAGAGGAATTATACAGCTTGATCTCCCTGGTGGAGTGGAACATAGAATAAATTTAGTGAAACAGCTCAAATTGATTCCCAAGTTTCCAAAGCAAAAATTTAATATCTTCTTTTTAAGAAACTCTTTCTCTTTTCCACTACACCATGAAGCCGTGTAACTGGTGATGCAACAAGCAAAAGTAGTCAGCATAATTTCTAAGCTGTAGTGTGCTGGGGCAGCAGAGTGAAGACAGCTGATGCTAACAGACTCAATAAGGGCCTCAGAACTGTTTGTTCTCTCCTGGGAGTAGAACTGGAGCCTTTGGAAGAGGTGTCAGAGAACAGGATGCTGAGGAAACTACTTTAAAAAAATGCTTAATGCTTTTGTCTTCATGTATTTAGATGACATTCTATTTTTTTTCCAAGAACAATTCTGCACATGTGGGTCATGTAAGGAAAGTCTTCTAACGTTTGTTTCTCTAACAAACGTCTAACAAACAACTGATTCTCTATCAGTTGTTTGTAAAATCAGAGCAATATGAGTTTCACCAGTCTTCTGTCTCCTTTTTATAGTGCAGCAGATACTTGCATATTTCATAAGAATTGTTCAAATTGTGATGCAAGCATGAAATTTGGCACAGATATTCTATATAGGTCACTCTTCAAATCTAACCCACTGGCCATTTGATAATCCAAGATGGTGGCAATATTTTCCAAGATGGCATCCGGACAAATTTAAAATCCTCCAATCATATTGAAACATATCCCATATTATTTGCCTGATCATAAAGGTTCTAAAAATGTATAGTTTGGACTATCTGTGACATTGACATTCCAATGTCAGTGGCAGATATTCCCCTTTGTCCACCCGCGCAGCTTTTTCATGCTGGCTGGAGCTAAACTGGCTATTTCTGCTTGCTCCTCGGCACTGGTGAACTACTGCATGTGCAGGGCATGATGGGATAGCATTAATTGCATGATGACCGGAGTGAAGATTATGGCTGGCACAGAAAGCAAAATGTGGGCCGGAATCCCATCTCACCTGTTGCTACCAGGAAAAGATTGTGGTACAGACTGTTCCTGTTCTGTGTTCTCATAAAGCCAGCTGAACCTCTGGACAATAAACTGGCTTTTAACCACCCTCTGTTTTTTGTTCCTGTATTGGAGTCCTCTGCCAAGCCATTACAGTGTTTTTGATTTTGTTGCACCAAGAAAATATTTTCAATAAACAATTATTCATGCATACATTGCGGCTTATGTTAGTTTATAGGGTATGTTTAGCCAAAAGCCAAATTCCATTTGATATCTCCGGTTCCAAATGCAGAGGAAAATCTCAGCATTCTTTAAAAAAAAAAAAAAGACAAAGCCCAGAGCCCTGTCCTCAGCCCTGCCCTCAACCATGTTCTCAGTCAGGAGGTTAATAGTGCAAGAGGCCGGTTATCTTAGTTGAGATAACTGACATGAAAATCTCTAAACAAATTTACAGTATTTACTTGATTATAAAGTGAGATATTATTGAGTGACAAAAACTGATTGAGTCATTTTTTAAAATACTCCCCCTAATGTCTTATATGTATATAAGACTTTTGAACTTTTTTTGAACTTTTTCTGTTGAACTTTTTCATGATATTCTAATTTTCTGAGATGCACCAGTAATGATGCCGTTTCTGCAATTTCACATATATATTATATGGTCCTAAAGTCTTATAAGACTTTTGGCTCTTGATGCACTGACTCCAGCCTCAGTCCACTCCTTGTGAAGCTCCCCCAAGCTCCCCCAAAACTGCGCCAAATATGCTTTTGAAAAAAAAATTGTCATCAGCTCAGTAAAAACACAACAGATTACTACAGATAATGGTTAATTTGAGAGGTCATGAGGAGTAGAGGCAATATTAATGTCAATGGGTTTCTTTTTGCAAAATAAAAGAAAGGGTAATCTTGAGTCACCGCTGTGTGTGACGTCATCATCCTAACATGGACTGTCAGCTACTATCTGTGATTGATTGACAACATAAAATGCCTGAGCGGCAAATTTTCAACAATTTTGGGGAGAAGTATATGTCAACTGATAGACAGCTTACACACAACATTATGAATCTGAGAGTGTGGGTCGTCACCACCATTCCTTGGAAGATTTCTGTGCAGACCCAGCACTGTGTAGTCCTGACAAACTCACAATTAACATACAGATTCACTCAAGTCTGCCAATAACTGTCATATACAACCCCAAAATTAGAAAAGGTTGGTATTATATGGAAAATGCAAAAACAAACAAACAAAAAAGCAGTGATTCGTAGATTTACTTTGACTTCTACTTCATTGCAAATAGTATCAACCCAAGATATTTCATGTTTTGTGTGGTCAACTTCATTTCATATGTTAATATACATCAATCCCTGTATTTCAGGCCTGCAACACATTCCAAAAAAGTTGGGCTGGGATTAATTTAGGGCTAGTAATGATGTAAAAAAAAAAAAAAAAATTTTCACAAAGGTGGTGTCTACAGGTGATTGTAATCGTGATTTGGGCCAAAAACAGTATCCACTAAAGGCTGAGTATTGAGGAGTAAAGATGGGCAGAGGATCTCCAGTTTGTCAACAAATATGTGAGAAAATTACAGAAATGTTTAAAAACAATGTTCCTCAAAGAAAGACTGAAAGGAATTTGCATATTTCTCCCTCTACAGTGCAAAATATCATTAAACGCTTCAAGTAATCTGGAGGAATTTCAATGCGTAAAGAGCAAGGGTACAAGCCTAAACTGAACACCCGTGATTTCTGATCCCTCAGATGCCACTGCGTCAAGAACCATCACTTGTCAATAGCGTATATAACCACATGGGCAAAGGATTACTTTGGGCAACCTTTGTCAAGCACTACAATACGGAGTTACAGTCACAAATGCCACTTAAATCTTCACTGTACAAAAAAGAAGTCTGATGTTAACCTTGTCCAGAAGCGTCATTGACTTCTCCGGGCTCTGAGACAGCAGGTTTGGACCATCACACGTTGGAAACATGTACTGTGGTCAGAAAAATCAGTTTCATCATAGTATCAGAATCAGTATCAGAATCATCTCAAAACTCTACAAACCCATCTCTTCTATAGACTCCTCCGTAACACTTCCCAAAACAAAATGAGAAAATGATTTGGCTTTCTCTCTCAACCCCGATTTCTGGACACAAATCTGCAGAAACATCTTTACCATGTCTTCAAATACTAATCTACAAAGCATACAATACAAAACCGTGTTTGCGTGGGTTCCCTCCAGGTGCTCCAGCTTCCTCCCACGACCAAATACATACAGGTTAGGTGAATTGGTGACTCCAAATTGACTTTAGGTGTGAGTGAGAGTGTGAATTTGTATACACGTGTCAGCCCTGCGATAGACTGGCGGCCTGTCCAGGGTGTACCCTGTCTCTCACCCAATGACCCCTGGGATAGGCTCCAGCCCCCCAGCCCCACGACCCTTAACTAGAATAAGCAGGTTTAGAAATTGTATTTATGGATGTTTTATGAAATTGCATTTTCACATTTCAGTTGGATGATGGCTCTAATTATGGGCAACTCCTCATTTTTTCTTTCAACCACATACATACTCGCATGTCAATCTCTTGAAAGCAACTGCTTTTGGGACTACTGAAAACTTTTTGTCTGAACATTAATATTTTTAAGATGGTCTTTTTGGGCTTGCCATCTTCTGACTTTACACTCTGTCACACTGTATTTCTTGTCTGCTTGAGAGTTGTTTGACAACTCTGCTGCCTTTGTCACCATGAGCTTAAAGTTTGTATCATCAGTTGCTGGTTGAGTCACTCTTTTCAGGATGATCACTGTGTCTCTCTGTCATGTAGCTCCGTGGCATTGTGCGCTAGTTAGGGGGCAGGTTGCATCAGTCCTGGGGAGCACGCCCATAAAAGTCTTGACCTTGAACACAAGATAATCCCATTTCTTTCAGATGTATTTCTAAGAAAAAAACACAGTTATACTTCGAGAAATATGGTACATTGCAGATTGTCCTCAATCATTCATCCAAAAAAGCACACACAACAGTCACATGACTGCTCCTCACCTCTCATAGACCATTTTCTACAGGTGGCTGTCATGCAAACACCATGACCACATTCTCATCATTAACAAAGCAGAGGCACCTCCCTGGGCTCCCTTATCAACACTGTGTTCATCAGGTTGCCACACACAGCCACCATCTGGAGTGGGACCTGTCCGCACTGCTGCACCCATTGATTACTTTGTCGCACTGGGAGACACCAAACAAACAGTGAATTTTAAATTTCAACCATTTCATATGCAACTGTTTTAGAAATCACTTTAGCAGAAAGTTTAGGTCAGTGTTTGTGAGGTGCTGAGATGGCACGATGCATCTGCTGAATATGGCTGTTCTCAGCAGTTTATGGATCTTTTGTCGACTGCGGAGACAAAGCAGAAAGAAATTTAAAAAAAAACAGAAATTGGCATTGTCATCTTCTCAACATTCAATAACTGAATTTACTGAGCGGCTATAACAATGTAAGAAGATTAGCAAGGCGATGCTTAATTATCCAGGATTCTTAATTTGACGGTTTTGGGTCTTTTGCTTGATATATTGGGTGTTCAGTAAATGCTCATTTTGGCCAAAGTTAGAGAGTAGGATGGAAATTGAGTTTAGAAAGTTTGAAAGTTCACCTCTCTGAGACACATATTGATCAATAGCTTTCACTCTTGTACACACATAATGGTAAGAGAAATCGAATATGGTTCCAGGAGCAGTGTAGGGAGTCACAATGCATAAAAAAGCAATCAGAACACACACATTCATGTCTACTTTCTCTTTTTGTAATGGACTCATCCGTGGAAGCTTGCTTCTGATCTCTATTACCCCTACCCAAGGACGTTATGTGATCACCAGCATGTATTCGTCAGGTTCACTATGTAGTTTTGCTCAAATTTTATGGAGATTAGCAAAGCAGCACATTTTTATAAAGCTTATAACACCAGGAATCTGAAACCCAGATAAAATAAGCATTTCCAGATATCTGTGGTACTAATTGACATAGATAATTCATATAAAGTGCAGTTTTCAGACCCCAGGAATCCACCGATGGCCTTTTAAAATTGCTATTCCTGATATATCATTCATTTTGAGCCATTTCAAACATCAGAGGTGAAAATATTGCTACGATGGTGAAGTTGTGTTTCATTGAAATACTAACACAAGTAGATTTAGTCGATGATTAAGGAGATGATTGAGGAAGAGGTCCAAATGAGGTGACCCTCAGAAGGAAGCGCCTTTCCCGCCAAGGGAGAAGGAATCACATGCAAGACAAAGTCACACATAGCTTCACGCTCCTGTCCTTCTGGGGGTGGAGATGAAAGCAATTGAGCCACTGCTGCAGGGGCCCGGCCCTCAGTAGGCCCAATGGAAGTGTCCCTGATGCTGGAGCCATCAACTCCAATAATCATTGAACCCGGTGAGCGGATACAAGTTCCCAGAGTTGGAAGTGGCTCACTGCCTGCAGCAGACAGTCCACCCTCTGAGGACTGAGACAGTGACAGAGTTGAGAAGGAGACCCAAAAAAGTCACCTGTTGCCTGGGTTGCAGATTGCTCTTTTTCCAGTTCGCAGCAAATCCCAGAGATTGCACATGTGCCAGCATTGCCACCATGTCCAAAGCAACTCCACCCAGAGAGGAGGCACAGATTAACCAGTCGTCCAGATAAGGCAAGATCTTGAGACCCTTCAACTGAAGGGGAGCAAAGGCCACCGAAAATTGGGACATGGAAATATGCATCCTTTAAATCGAGGGATGTAAACCACTTGCCCGCAGCAATTGACTGAATCACAATTTTGGTGTGAGCCGTTTTGAATGGCAGCACCTTCAGATAGCGATTGAGGTGCTGGAGGTCGAGAATAGGACGATGGCCACCGTCCTTTTTTAGAACTATGAAATAGGTGAAGTAAAACCCATTCAGCTGGGCATTGGGAGGCACCTCGGAAATGGCGCTGGTTTGTAAGAGCCCACACACCTCCTCGACCAGTACAGATTGGAGGAGAGTGTCTGCAACAAAGGTTTGCCGGATCCCTGGAAAAGGGGGCGCTGCCGAAAGTAGTCGGTAACCCTTAGTTACTGTTGACAGAACCAACAGGTCCGACACCACCTGTTCCCAACTGTTCCATGTGAGCTGAAAAGGATAGCTGATGGACGGCCCCAAACCCTTATGCAGGACCGCCTCGGTGGCCGAGGCACCCCTACTCTGGAGCACCTGAAACCCCCTCCCCTGGGTGCGGAGTCCCTGCTGGGCACATGCAGCAGAGGGCCGGCCCTGGGCACGAAAGCTCTGGCCATTAACACCCATAGGGTGCATGTGTACACACCAAGCAGGCAGCCAAGGTGGATGAGCACTCCAGATCCCCTCTTGGGGGCAGGTGCAGGTCTCTGGCAAGCACGTTGCACAGTTTTCTTCAAGGTGATAGAGTGTCCCGCCCTATCCAACACTTCCTGAGAATTAGGATGACACACCTGTCCCAGCAACACAGGCTGAGCCAGCAGCTCAGACCTAATGGGCTCAGGCAAGAAAATCTGTGCCAGCCATACCTGCCAATGACACAGGACAGCAGCGGCATAGCTTCACCCATGTGACATCTGTGCGTGGGCCAACAACGCAGAGTCCACAAGATCCCTGGAGTTCTAATCATCTGGGTTCATAGTCTTATGCAAGGCCACCAACAGGATAGCCAGCGCATTACCCAAACGAGTCGCATGAGCAGCAGCATTAAATGAGCGCGAGACAAGGTGGTCGGTCTTGGCTCACACCTTCCTAGGACAACGAGGGTTAGAAGATACAAGGGCAGGCCTGAAGGATGTCCACGACACCATGGCCTGTTCCACTGGTGGCATATCACCCAAACCAGAGTCCACAGGGTAACAGCAATTTGTCTCCCAAAGGTTTGCTGCCAAGCCGTATGGAGCATTGACACATAATCCGGGCGCTCCTCGACTATCGGGAGGAGGAGCGGAATGAGACAAACCTTCCCAAACACCCCCCCATGGGGGCAGGAGCAGACACCGGGAGTTCCAAGCCAACAATCTTGATCGCACTAAGTACCCTCATAACAAGAGGGCCCACAGGCAAATCACAAGTCACCGAATCCACATCCACCTCCACCAAGGTCAAATGGGGTTCATCCCAGTGACTATGCTCCTCTGATCGTGGCACACCATCAACCAGAGAGTGTGATGCAAACAGAGAGAGCACACCAATACCAAACAGTGGCCCACACCGGCAGGCAAATGTACCTAGCTAGCGCAACACAACTGCCACAGACCGCGAATGGCAGTGAGGGTAAGGCAAGCCAAAATAGGCTACAAAGAAAGGCAATTCCTGCGTTCCCTTGCGGTCAACAAGCGAAACAACGAGGAATCACGCCAAACAGTTCGGAGCCACGGCTAGCACATTAGCACATGCTAAGCTAACTAGCACACAGTCGTGAACACAAATGATCCACCACAATTCAGAGGGATGCAAGGCACCTGCACCACACGTTGATGAATTGAACGGTGGTCCACGAGGAAATTCAAATAATTTCCAGCTGATTTACCAGCTAACTTACTGGTCTCTGAGGCGAGAAATGCATAAAGGATGAACAGGAAGTTTTCCCCACTTTTATAGGGCAGGAGGTTCTGTTTCCAGGGGTCATGGGCATGACTCTGTTAACATTAGGTTTTGAGAACAGGCAGAATGAAGGTCTTCATTCAATTTTGACCATATTGACTGTTAGAGTGAGGAATCTTTATTTATACAGCACTTTTTAGTACCAAGTTGTAATTCAAAGTGATTTAACACATATAATTACAAATAATAAAAGACATATAAATTAGACACAGTACAAACAATGCCGGTCTAATCCATACAGATTAGATTAGATTAGATCTTCCATCACCCGGAGGTGTGATGTCTGAGTCCAAGCTCTTGACTAGACCAGCTCACGGTGTGTTGACAAAATCATAAATGCAAGTCTTACGCTTTGTGCAGTTTACACCTTTCTCATCCTCACACCTGCAGCTTTGGGTACCCAACACCGATGTTTGTACCCCATCCCCGCTGCCAAACTGGGGGTTGAGCCAGACACTCCTCTGCACCCTCATTCTAATGAACCCACATTGAATTGAGAGAAAGATTCTCTTACCTTTTGTTGGTGCCTTCTGTGGTCCTCTTAGAATGAGGGTGCAGTTTTGGAGGTGGTCTCCGGCTCAGGTCTGCCCCACGTTGGATGGCAAATATGTCATGGAAGAATTATGACACAGAGACAAGGAGGATGGCTGCAATGGGTCTTACAGTTTACTTAGAAAAAACAGTGAACAGATGACAACATGAGGGTTTTATATCATATAGTGACGTGGAACACATATGCAAATGCACTTCTTGGCGTCAACTTTGGCCTTGGACAAAAACACAGTGTATGGTCATGACATCTGATATG
>OMMV01041720.1:0-10162 GCA_900302635.1 Chatrabus melanurus | reverse complement strand
AACCAGTCAGGAAAACGACGAAGAAGAATGCACTCAACAATGGCGGTAAACTTTGAGGAGCGGCTCTGTGAAACTCTCCATTAATGTGGCGACTTGTATTAAGTGGTCTCACAATCCAACGTCGTGGACACCGTTTGCGCTTCTGCCTTTTGTGAATGATGTGCAGTAAAATCACCTCCTCTATAGTCGCCATGTTTGCTGACGTCTGCAACTTGGCACTCGGCACTGCCATCTAGAGGATGTATTGCGTAATGTCCATACCAACGCAAAAGACGTGCGGAGGTATGAGGGAGATAACGTTTGGGACGGACGGACGTATTTACGTACGGAAAGTGATTTGCGTAGGGTATAAATGAGCCTTAACAGAGTTGATTAAACACTGTTTGAATGGCAGCATGTGCACTCACTGCATTGTTAATTTAAATGCAAAATATACTGCGTGTAGAAAGCCCTTTTCAGCACCAGCCAAAGTCTGTATGATAAAGTGAATGTTAAAGAATATAAATGCAGTTAATTTAGGAAGTAATGCACAACACTATCTGATTGGCAACACATCAAAATATTTAGATGCCGCTGTTCTACAGCCACCTAATTAAGCTATAAACTAAAACCTTTGCAGCACCATAAATCACTTCCTGTGATTATAGCATCACCTCAGCTCTGAAGTATTATTCAGGCTCGAGGATAATTTGTTCCACAGGTTTGTCAGAGTAATCTACCATCACTGTCTCTCTGCGCAGTGCCACAATTCAGCTTGTCCTTATGTGAATCAATCCCATTTTTTAATATTTCAGCAAGAAGATCAAGTATGAAGCGACTACAACCTTCTGCTTTCATTTATTCCCCGACATCTGCATGATCTGTTCATTACATTGTTCTCTTTTAGGTTGCTGTTTTCATTGCTGTAAAACCTTTATACTTTTATATATTTGCCAAAAGCAAAAATTGTGCACTTGTGCATTGTGTGAGTCACCAGGTTTTGGTTGCCATATTTTGGATTTGTGCTGCATTGGGGCACCGCAGTGCAGACGGATGTGTCAGTGGTGCTTCATAACACACTTGGCTCTTAAGACACTCTTGTATCCCTCAGTAGTGTCTCAGAATTCTCTAGTGGTACAGTTGTCCCCATTTCACTCCCCTCTCAATGTGCGTCTGTCTCTTTTTTTTTTCCCCAGAAAGGAGGGGTCTCTGTACCTTCAGACACTGGACACATAGGGCCTGATCTACTAAGATCCCTTATAACAAGTTCTAAATTTTGCACATTGGGTTGGTGAACATTTTATGTGTGATTTACTAAGAATAGTTGCACAAATGACAGAGGAGTTTGCGTGTGTTAATGACTGTAAGCGCAAAATGAAATTCAATCAGCCACTTGCAGGTATGCACAAAATAAGACAAACACACACATTCTAACTGAAAATGTTATTTATTGAACCTTTACCAAATAGAAAATGAATATACCTTGAAAATGGTTTGTCTGCTATTTCACTGGAGATGCACGGTGTGTGGCACAAGCCCGGATTCAGCACCGCTGCTGTGGAACCCCCCCCCAACTTGTCGCCTTAAACTGTCGGTGTCAAATGGGCATTCCCGTGATGGAGATGCTTTTCACAGCGCGGGTACTGTCTCCAGTGTTAATATAGTCTCTTCACGTTCACATAATGTAAAGGATGTGACATAGAATGAGAAACATGTAGATTTCTGTACGTTTTCTTTGTAGGTGGAGCTGTCCACTGAGCTGACCTGCCATTTCAGCCCCCGTGTGTGGCACTGGACAGACACAGTTAGCACACTGCTTTCAAATGTGCAAAATACAGACACCATCATTAGCCCCTTAAATTTATTTTGAGCTTGATAAATCACATTGCGTGTGCTAAATTAGCATATTTGCATGTTCTCCTCCTGGTATTTTGCACATTCTGGTAAACACACCCCAAATTGCATCTTCTTTAAGGCATATGTATTAAATGGACAATGCGTGCTAGTTTGCTCATTTGAAAGAAATATGTGCAGCGTTAGTCGATCAGGTTGTTCATTTGTTTGCAGGTGATATGGAGTTTACACACGCTTTTATACACGCAAACCTTTAGTAAATCATGGCCATAGTGGAACATTAGGAAAAGAGATAAAGACACAGAAGTATAGCATTATCGCACCTTTTATTGTTTTGTTTTTGCTTTCGACCTGGTTGCTCGAGGCTGCCACAGTGGATCCGGTAGAGAGCCGCTTGAGGGTTTGGCATAAGTTTTATGCTGGATGCCCTTCCTGATGCAACTCCAGTTCTACATGGAGAAACATGTGCAGCACCTGGTGTTCCTAAGCGGTCTCCCAGCCAAGTACTAACCAGGACATACTCTGCTTAACTTCTGAGATCTGATGGGATCAGGTGTGCACAGAGTGGAATGGCTGCACATTATAGCAGCTTATAGTATGGCCAGCTTTTTGTCAAGTTGAATATTTTGGTTAGTTTACATATTTAATTCATGTGATGAAGCTGTTTTTGGAGACATTCTATCTCTTCAGGTGTTCATGCTCCAAAAAAACATACTTTATCCTGGGAAAACTGCACTTTTACGTGTATGTGTGCTGATGATTGCACTTTTCAAGCCCTAACAAAATTGTAGCAAAGGGCAACCTGATTGTCCTTTCCATAGGGCAGTGAGTTAAGAGGAAGTCGGTTAGGAGACCATATGGTTAAGTGAGCCCATAAATGGCAGGATAAGAAAACAAGACCACATCATTGTATTTCCAGTGGGGTTGATGGTATAATAGCTTTTTGTTACCGTAGGAGCTTTAGTACACAGCAGTCTGCTTGATAGAGGAAGTCACCATGACAACAGTGTCAGGGGAACACTAGGAAGTGATAACCTTTAAGAGAGGAAAAGACGGTTCCAATTTGTTTCAGTATATAGATCATTCGTTGTCTTTCACATTCAGAAAACCTTTTCGTCTCACCAAATTGACTTATTGACCATGGGTCAAGATCAAGACCCTGCCACAGCTGTGAATATTAGGCAACAGGTGCCAGAAGAAGGGGTCCTGTTTTTTGTTTTTTTTCTTCATCTATTTTTACCCCTTTGACTCTCCTTCCAGGCCACCATCAGGGAACTGTGAGGCATAAAAGATTCATGTGGGGAGAGGACTCTGGCTGCACATGGAAAATCACTCCTGCTGTTTTCTTTCTTCCTGTCTCTACATGAGACGCCTTCATCTTAGATGTGTCAGTTGTGGATAATTTGAAAACTTGAATTGAACACCAGTGAGAGTACGGTGCATGTGAGTTTACGAATACTCCTTATTTTGAATAAAAGGATGATCTTTGTTGAGGTATTTTTTTTTTTTTTTGAACAATGTGTGTGTCAAGATTGTTATTAGTGGTATCCCGGAAAGATTAATTTTGTTGCAGTCCATTTGTTGTTTCAATGCTGGTGAGCCAATAGTGGCATACTTGTACTATTGTTTTAGGCACTTGTTCCCGAAATAATTACAATGCTATTGTTAGCAGTTTTAAGGTGTTTGATCACAAGCCAAGGCAATGCTGCTATATGTTTGTAATTCACTCCCTATTTGCTCCACAGCTGTTTTTGTGTAGCACCTACAAGATGCTCAGAGCTCCAAAGGGTTCAAAGCCTGCCCTTGCATACAGGGATTTCAGCTCACTGGTAGACGGCCTTTAAATTAGCTGTGACATGATGGAAAGTAGGCACTTGCATGGTTTGAGTGCCTATGTACTGTATGCGTGAGTGTGTGATGCATATCAGCTACAGGAAATGATACTTACTAATCAAGTGTCTGTGTATGTTTCACATTCCAGCTGAGCTTCCAGCACAAAGTGGGAGTGCTCTACTGCAAGGCAGGACAGAGCACAGAAGAAGAAATGTACAACAATGAGAGTGCAGGACCGGCTCTGGATGAGTTCTTGGACCTACTTGGCCAGAGGGTGCGCCTCAAAGGGTTCACAAAGTACAGAGCTCAGCTGGATAACAAGAGTAAGGGTGAAAAAGCACACCAAAATCAACATTAAAAGCATCCATAAACGCCTACAGCACAAAATGTTATGACTTTATCTTCGGTTCCCTGAAGGAGAGGAATGAGGTACAACACATGTTGTATGGGATATCATTCCCTCGCATGGCCTGACTAAGCACTCCTCTATTCAAGCCCAGAGAGCAGATGGCCTGTGGTGATGCATTCCAGACCTCACCTGACAGTTGTGGACATTCATGTACATGCACCTTGGCTAACTAGAGAATGCTCCTAGACCACACACCTCCACCAACACTTCACACATATCTCTATAACTATTATAATAATATGATAAATGTTAGCAGGATTATGCAAAAACTACTAAATCAATTTTCTTGAAACTTGGAGAAAGGGTGGGGTATGGGCCAAGGAAGAAACCATTAACTTTTGGAGTAGATTGGATTAAGGCAGATCTGGGAATTTTTCTTCAGTTTCTTCAACATAGAGAGATGGGGCATTTTTCAAAATTTTTGTGAATTTCTCAAGTGATAATATAGATATTAGCACTCTACACATGTCTGATTTTTTTTTCCATAAAGCTCTCTGCATTACCTCTTGAGAGATTCACTAAAATGTTGAAAAGTACCCTATCTCGTAGTGTTAAGGAAATTGTGAAAAAAAATTCCTGGATCCGCCCCTTAATTAGTTCTGCTCCAAAAGTTAATGGTTTCTTCCTTGGCCCATACGCCACCCTTTCCCCAAGTTTCAAGAAAATTGGTTTCGTAGTTTTGCGTAATCCTGCTAATAGACAGACAAACAGTACTCTGTGGCGTAGATAAAAATGTTCACATTCAATTTTCCCCAACTGGACTTGTTCAAATGTTTCAATCAATATGTGTAAGTCCTTTAGAATGTGACCTTTACTCCCATATAAAGTTATTTTAAAATAATAGTTAAAAGATGGATTTATTATTTTCTTCGCAATGCCAGATTTTCAGTGGGTCAGCAGTTTTCATACACAAAGATTAATGCTTCATTAAACAGCATAGAAGATTCCAGAAGAGTCCAAAAATTTAGGGAATTATAAAAGCTTCTGAGTGACTTGCTTTATTTGGGGTTAACTGGGGAACCTTTGTCTGTATTTAAGGCCCTATGTGAAGAAGCAGGGTTTTAAAAATGGAATATGTGCAATCGGAGAAAAATGAGTTTGAAAGTTTGAGCCAATGTGTAAGTAAAATTATGTCCATAACTGTACCACGTCACCACAGTCATCCCTCAGTTCGATAGATGCAGTTACCAAGTCCACCTGTGGTGTGGGCAGAGCAGCGTTGTACCTCCTTCAGCGAATAGAAGTTACAGTCATAGCATTTTATTCCCTTTCAGAGTATTCACTCAGTGCAATACATATTGTATGAGACATATATACACACCCTGTAGAGCAACCACAGAACGACTTCGGAAAATCCCCACACCCTGCAACATTGAAGATACAGCAGGAAGGACTGAATGAGCCACCAAAGAAGGTGAAACATTCAGTCAATAAAACTGCACGAAGGTGTGACGGCTGCTGCACAAGTATCATCCACAGAGACACCTTTAAACAAAGCCCATGATGTTGCCGGGCCACGAGTAGAGTGTTCGTTTATGCCTCGAGTTAAAGGGAGTCCTTGACTGGCACAAGCCAAGAAGATAGTCTCCACAATCCAGTGTGTAAGCTGTTGTGTAGACAGGGCATTGCCCCTCACCGTTTTGACATTGGTCACAGAGATGCACACTGGGAGTACAGTCTATATAGACCCATAACATACCTATGGGGCACAAGGTCTACAACCTCCTCTGCTCCTTTGATGGAAAAAAAAAAGCAGTGGATGCAATGACAAAAACTTCAATGCCAAAGCCCTTTACACTGCACACATAACTTGTGTGCATTATCAGCATGTAACCATAATGAAACCTTCGTATCATCTAGGGATAACTGATGTATGAGGGATGTGCAGACAAATCATGGATATCGCCTTGTGGATGCTAAGGCCAGGAGCAGTGCCATCTCATATGAAAGAAACTTCAAAACTACAGAGTGAAGTGGCTTAAAAGGATGACCACAAAGGGCCTGGACAACCAATTTCACACCCCAATGGGTACAGTAGACCTAAACCCCAGCCTCAAGCACTGGCCTCCTTTCAAAAAGTGCATGGCAAACAGATGAGCTCTCAAAGTGTCGTCATTAAACCCAACATGGCAGGCAGATATAGCAGCCACGTCTGCACTAATTGTGTAGAAAGAGTCTTTTCATGAACACTTCCTGCAGGAATGTGACAACATCTGTAATGAAACATTTGTATCCTATCACCACTGCTCAATAACCAGCCATTTATGCATGTATAGACCTCTAGTAGAAGAGCCTCTAGCACTTTGAATTGTAGCCAACACATTCTGGGGCAAATCACTGGCAATCAAATTTGACCTGTCAAGAGGTAGGTGTGGAGATGCCACAGCTTTGTTCGGTGGCAAACCACCTCACCTCCTGCTTGAGATGGGAGATCCTTGTGTAGATGGAGCTCCCAAAGGTTTGCTGCAAGAAGATTTAATATCTCAGCATACCATGATTTGGCTGGCCACTGGGGAGCCACCAGAATTAAGGACAGGACATGCTGACACACGTTCTCCAAAATAACTAGAATTAATTCTATTGGAGCAAATGCATATAGAAGTATATCTGGCTATGGACGAGTTAGTGCATCCATTCCCAGAGGAGGGTTGTGATCTGGTAGCTAGAACAGCAGCGCGCAGTGGCTTTTGTGCCTCAGGGAAAATAGCCACCACTGCTTCTCCAGACTGCTCACAATTCTGAGTCACCACCCATGGCCACCCACTCTCTTCTCTGTCAGAAGAGGACACCTCCCCTGGAAAGAAGGTCTGCACCTAGGTTCGGACAACTTGGCATGAGGAGTTCTGAGTGACAGGAGTCCTTCACCTTAACAAAAGAGAGGGTGATATTCTCAGCAGGGGCAGAGAATGAGGAGACAGCCAGGAGGACTGTGGTTTCGTCTTCCTGGTTGCTGAGACATGTGGAGGCCTGGTGGTGCACCTCTACAGGCTGACTGGCGAGGAGGGTGTGTGACAGAAGGCGGAGGGCTGCAGTTTAGTGGTTGACCTGTGAACACCCATGAACTGCTTTACTTTGAGATCACCCCTTGGGATGATGCTATGCAGAGCCTCAGTCTCTTCAGCTTAAATTGTGCATAAATGGCATTGAGTGTTTGTCCAAACAGACCATGTGGAGATACTGGTTGATCCAAATAAGCTACCCTGTCCCTATCAGGCATATCAGAGCGGGTGTGCCACCACTGTGGTTGCCATTCCCCTCTCAAGGGAGAGTGCTGCACAGCGGAACATACAAAAGATGTAATCTGTGGTGATTTTCATTGAGGGGCTTGTTGCCATCAACAATCAACTTGAAATGAGTTTGCAGCATTGCCAAAGAAAAGGAGCTTCATGTAAAATGCTCACTGTGTAATCAGTCATTTTAAAAAGTTTATTTACTATACATTTAATGAGGTAAATATGCACATGTGTACATCTGTAGGGATTCTCTGCATGCTACCAGACACTTCTAATTATATTTTCACCTATTCGCTGGTGAGAAGAAGTGGTTTACTTTGAAGGTATTAGCTTGCTTTATACCATTATATTGTATAGATGTTTAGGCCATGACAGTGTTTGTGTTCTAACTCAATACTGGACCAATTAACATTGTTTTTTTTCCCCGAGTGAAATGCAGAACCCTTAAACAGCTAAAAATAAGGCCAAAGTTGAAAAATCCCAGTGTTCCCCTTTTAACTCGTGATTGTTCTGACTGCAGATAGACTCCTATATTTTTTATTCAATTCTTTGATGCTGTGAAATTTAGTAAACTTGTGCATCCTCAGTGTGGCTGTTGACTCATTTTGGAGTGCATCATTAGCTTATTAATGTAAAAAGATGCTGTCATAATGTTTGAGACACTGACTGTTTTGTACTGTGATGCAGCGGACTCTACAGGCACCTACTCTCTGTACACCACCTATAAGGACTATGAGCTGATGTTCCATGTTTCTACAATGCTTCCCTACACCCCAAACAACAGACAGCAGGTCAGTAAAGTCTATACTTCACACTCTTTTAGCATCAAAGCAACTTTGTTTTACTTTGTGAAAAGATGGTGCCTAATGCTTGTCACTGTGCAGCTTCATTTTAGGATGTCTTCAATCCAAACTTCTGGCAGTCTTTTCCAGAGGCTCATTTTACCACAGTAGTGACATCATTTGAAAGCATTAGTTTTGCCATGGTAACAGTTCCACATGCTCAGATTTTAATCATTGCATCCACAGGGATTACACCTGATGTGGTATTATTAGATGGATCTTTATGTCTGTCTGTGTTAATAAGTGGAATCAAGTGGCTCTTGTGTTGAACTCACAGGCAGCGGTCCAATAAATCCATGATTATAGAAGTTCATCAGCTATGCTGATTGCATAGAAATATATGCTAAATGGCATTGTACGTCGAAGAAAGCTAGCGGTGTAAGGTGGAGTCGACAGTAAATCACCACCAGGTTAGGTCTGTGAGCATGCACAGGTGCTGCGGGTCACTGTGTCCACCACACTATGTAACTGCCTTGGGTCCTGGATGGCAACCACCCAAGCAGACAACCAGTCCATCCCCACCTCTTGAAAGAAGCCATCTATCTGCCACAGCCAGGTGAAATGTGGGTGTTCCCTTGGCCTTTTCCAGTTGCTCGGGTCCTCAACACTGAGTCATCTGTGTGCTGGCTCATGCCCAGAGAAATGTGCCACATGGCCAAAATGTCATAGCTGATGTTTCCTCCCAGTGCAAGTGGTACTCCCCATCTGAGCCTCCCTAAGTGACCCTTCATCTCACACAAAATTCTTCCAGTGGTGTCCAGGCATTCTCCGAAGAAACCTAGTACCAAAGAAAACCATCTGTCACCTTAGGTTGCTGGTTAACATCCAAGTCTCACAAACATACAGTAAGATAGGAAGCACCAGGATCCAAAAGACTTGGACTTTCCTTCTCCTGCAAGGGTATCTGCATTACCAAACACCTCTGTCTAATGATGTGAGGGGTCGTCCATTACACGGTGGCATCCAGGTCTAAACCTGAGGTAGCTCATGCAGGTGGGCACCTGCACCATCTTCCACTGTTGTCAAGGGAGCTTGGAAAGCTCTGCATTTTATTGGCTGTGCTGTCTGAGGTTCCAAGACCTGGAAGTGGCCAGATCTCAGTGGGTGGATACACCTGCTTTTGGTTTGGGCATCCCAAGGGTTGGTGTACTGAAGGAGTGGCAGTTGCTATGGCAGACCGACTCCTTCCAACTGTGTCAGATCACTATGACCAGACCTAATGTCATTTGCATGTAAAAACCTCTAATTTGTGAGCTTTAAAAGCGTTCTTTCTCATGTTTGCCTCCAGTTGTGTTGCCTGTTGTATTTATCTTCATTTCTTTTCTGCGTGCAAACTTCAAACAGCTGAAGAACAGGTCTCCTGACTCATCCCTTCATCCTTTTCAGTGCACCTCTGGTCCATCTATTCCTGATTGTTTCAGGCCACTGTTGAGTCTTTCCACTGACTAGAAGTGACATTGATTAACTGTACAATCCAACTCTAGAGGCAGTCTATATTGTGTTTATTATATCTTTTTCACCCAAAAAGTCTCAATTTTGGACACATTTCATGGTACAAATGTTAAGCTGTGATCCTAACAATGACTAAAACTGTTAACTGCATGCATCTGCTCACTAAATGCAGGGATCTCCCCAGAAATTTAGAACAGGATGGGGGAGGGTGCGAAGCACCCGCGGTGCTGCGCAAAGCTCTTGCATTTTGCCTTTTTCAAATACAAATGGAGGCCATTTCCTGGGAGTTAGCTTTACAATCACATTCTAATAAGAGACAAGAAAAAAATTCAAGTCCAATCTTTCATACATACTCCAAAATAAAGTATCAGGCTCATCTTCAAGACTTCAAGTACAAAAATATGGTTTAATACAAGGATCTGAAAGCAACATGAGTATTTTGAAGAGTTTAAGACTGTCTTATTAAAAAAATGGCTTGATACTCAAGCTGCAACAACAAGAACAGGCTCAGCAACATTGTCCTTAGTCAAAAATATAGTTAACCATTTAAAATCCTATCT
>OMMV01041687.1:3567-26306 GCA_900302635.1 Chatrabus melanurus | reverse complement strand
TGGATTTAGAGAAAGCTTATGACAGGGTGCCAAGAGAAGAGTTGTGGTATTGTATGAGGAAGTCAAAAGAGGCAGAGAAGTATGTGAGGGTGGTGCAGGATATGTACGAGGACGGTGTGACAGCTGTGAGATGTGCAGTAAGAATGACAGATGCTTTCAAGGTGGAGGTGGGATTACATCAAGGATCGGCTCTGAGCCCTTTCTTGTTTGCAATGGTGATGGACAGATTAACGGACGAGATCAGACAGGAGTCTCCATGGACTATGATGTTTGCAGATGATATTGTGATCTGTAGTGAGAGTAGAGAGCAGGTTGAGACGAGCCTGGAGAGGTGGAGATACGCTCTGGAGAGAAGGGGAATGAAAGTTAGTAGGAGGAAGACTGAGTGCATGTGTGTGAATGAGGGGGAGCACGGTGGAATAGTGAGGTTGCAAGGAGTCGAGGTGGTGAAGGTAGATGAGTTTAAAAACTTGGGGTCAAATGTCCAAAGAAATGGAGCATGTCGAAGAGAGTGCCGGCAGGGTGGAGTGGGTGGAGAAAGGTGACGAGAGATTTGTGACAGAAGGATATCTGCAAGAGTGAAAAGGAAAGTTTATAAGACAGCAGTGAGACCAGCTATGTTGTACGGCTTAGAGGTGGTGACGTTAATAAAAAGACAGGAGGCAGAGCTGAAGATGGTGAGATTTTCTCTGGGAGTGACGAGGATGGACAGGATTAGGAATGAGCATATCAGAGGGACAGCACAGGTGGGACTGTTTGGAGACAAAGTCAGAGAGGTGAGATTGGGATGGTTTGGATGTGCAGAGGAGGGACCCAGAGTATACAGGGAGAAGGATGCAGAGGAGGTTTATGGATGTAGTGAGGGAGGACATGCAGGTGGTTGGTGTGACAGAGGAAGATGTAGAGGACAGGGTGAGATGGAAATGGATGATCTACTGTGGCGACTCCTAACGGGAGCAGCCGGAAGAAGTATTAGTTCTGTTTTGATGCTTTATTATGTACAGCAGTTTATAAATGTTTTCTATGCTGTGCTATATAACTAAATTATTATTATTATTATTATTAGATCATTTGGGGGGGTTAATTTTTTAAAATTTAAATAAATGAATTATTGTCTCTGTTTTACTGTTTGCCGACAAAATCAATCCCAGTCATGCTACCTATCTTTGTCCTTAGACAACACACTTCATCTGCATTGTACCAGTCTACCCAGCTGTAAATGGGTGTCGGCTTTAAGGAGGTGTTCATGGATAAGCACTGGCATCAGTGGACCTCAGGACCTGTACAGGACTACAAAATTAATGCTAATTATGCTCACCTGTGAGCTAGTGGCATTTTGATGAAATTGAGAAGCTGTCATGCTCTTTTGTAGGCTGATGCTTTTATTGTAGTTTTGCAGTCTCAATAATGCAATGTTTAATTCATGCAGTTTCATGACAGGTAGTGTCATATAGGAACAACATTCTACTGCATGCTAAGACATTTGATTATGATTTAAAAACGCCTCTTCATTGCAGCTTGACAGATTAAAGAGACAATCTGTTGAGGAAGTTACAAGGCTGAAGAGGGAAGTGGAGAGGAGCAGGGAGGAGCTTGCTCTGAAGGCTGGGATTGGCAGGCTGCATGCTGAACAGGAGGCCAGTCAGCAGACTGTCAGACTCTCAGAACAACTGAAGGAATTGCAGGCGAAGCATGAGATGGAAAGTGTGAGGTGACATAGAAATCAGTCTAAAATTCTTGTCCATAATCAGCCCAAAGTGGTGCAGTATTTTGGCTGATCTTGCTTCAGATCAAAGTCTTGCATTCATTTTGGTGAGTGTGGGCTTGTTAAATTGCCCCAGAGCAGGACATTGTGCTCGTGGCTTCAAGTGCTGTAAATGATCCTTCACAATGACCTTCCTTCGGACATAGCCTCTTCTCCATGGGGATCAATAAGTTATTACACTGGTATTTATATCTGCCCTAAATTTTTCATTATTTGTCCTGCTTCCCTCTCAGCTGCAACACTTGACCACGTCCTACTCCTCCAAGCTAACTGCAGCAAGTCAAACTCAGAGTGAACTACAGGATAAGCTTCAGTCAGTGAGCTCAGAGGTGCTGCAGCTGAAGACCAGTCTGACGGAGACCTCTACTGAGAGAGACGCGCTGAAGGAACAGTTAAGGTGTCACATTTATTCTGAAAATGATGATTTTTTTTTTTTCCTGGTGTGAAACAGAATGTCATGGTATACATGCAAAAATGACGCTAATATGCAAACTAGATCAAGATATGGACTAAATTAATGAAAATGAGAAATGATGCAATATATACGACTCAGTCCCACACTGTAGAGATTGTAAACTGGAGGACTTGGACTATACTGCATTGACAACAGATTTATCATTGAGTTCAAAAGGCTACACTATGAGTCCAGTGATCCATGAACTCTGTATCGTGTAATAAATCATATTGTGAGCTGAGTGTATCGTTCCGTCCCTACATACCAGTACAGTAATGCCACGTATCGCTTTGAATACCAGTGTGATTATTTTAGATGTTCTTTCCCATATTTGCACACAGCCTTTGTTTTCCTTATTCATGACCACACTTGTAAAGTGCATTTAGCCTAATTCACTGACATTTGTTTGCATGGTGTGTATTTTTCAGCAAAATGGGACAAGCTTTTGAGGCACAATCTGCAACACTGCACAGCCTCAGAAATTACATCGGCCAGTTTGCCCCAGAGAAGGGAGAGAAGGAACGATTAAATGAAACTGTTGAGGTGGAGACAATATAAACAGTATTGATTACAATCAACTACTGTGAAGTAATTGCATAGGAAATGAAACGTCGTCTCAATTTTTTTAGCAAATTAAAAAAGGATTGTGATGCATATTGGGTATTAAATTCATAAGCATGTGTTTCGTTACATTATTTGTGCCTAATTTTTGTTGATGTTGTAATCTTGTAAATTCTATAGCATCTAAACAAGGAGAAAGAGGCTCTTCAGCTGACTGCAGAGCTTTTGACAGTCAGACTTAACTCTCTGAATGAGATACTTGCTCTCCAAGAAGAGAAAATGGTGGAGAAGGTGAGTGTTTGTGGGTTTACTGTGTTCCAGCGTTGCAAATAATGATTGTATTCATACATTAATCGGGTGATTATTAGTTGATCCATTTTTTCAGTTCCTAGTGTAACCATTAAAATGTCAGGAAATAGTGGTCTCCTTAAAATGATAAGTAAATCTGGTTGTATTCAATCAGGGTTTTTTTTGTGTGTGAGGGGGTGGGGTGGAGGTGTATATAGGAATCACCCTGTATGTCCATCTGTCCATGAGTCTTGTAAGTGCAACTCCTCTTAAACCAGTTTATGGATTTCACTGAAACTTGTCTCAGTGGTAGTACACTGTATAATGATGTGTGTGAAGGACAATGATTCCTGTCTGATGTCTTCAAGGGAAGATAATTTGAGTTTTATGTTTAATTGATGCGTCATATGATATTGACTTTGTAAGTGCAGCTTCTCTGCAACTGGTATATGGATTTCAATGAAACTTCACACAACGGAAGCACACTATATGAAGATGTGCATGAAGGAAAATAATTCCAGTCCACCGTTTTCAAAGGGAGACGAGACAATTAGACTTATTTTATACATCATATTTGTCAATTACACGTATAAAGAGACCTGTTGGGCTCTTCAATACAGAGGTTGACTACTTGGTTAATTCAGGTATTTCATCACAAAAGATTTACTGCCACCAGTATATAATGTAATGTAGAGCAGGTAGCTCCCTGGGATAAGGAGTTGGGCTGCCAATATGCAGACGTGGGTTCGATTCCCAGTCATGCTACCTGTTGTGTCCTTGGATGAGACACATCATCTGCATTTTCACAATCCACCCAGCTGTAAATGGGCACCGGCCGCGGCTGCAGAAGTAACCTGTGTCGGACTGGTGTCCCGTCCACGGGGAGTCGTAGATTCTCATTTGCTTCACGCTGCAGAATCTGGAGATAAGCACCGGCACCAAAGGGCCTCATTTTTAAGTGATCCATTGATGAAGACAAACAAAACTTCAGACACCACTAATTAGAGGGTGCTTAAATCCTTTTGCACAACACTATACATGAAACATAACTTTAAAAACCCTTTAGAAAAGTTTTTTCCTGACATTGAGACAGATTTTGCTTTTTATTTCTGCAAAATTGGAATGAATGTCAACTATCATAAATTTTAGGTTTATTTGAGATGGGAAGCAATAAATGGCATATAGTCTTTCATTTTTGTTCGAGTCTCTCAGCGTTGTTGCTTTGTGATGCATTTGAGATGGACTGGTTTGGAAATTCTGGTGCGTTCATGTTCTTTTTGGAAGGAAGAGAGACAAGCAATATCCATTCCTCCATAAACATAAATGGTCTTTATGTGTTTTGATAGTTTTCAACAGATCCACTTGTGAAGAATAGGCATGAAGGCCTTCAGGTGCTTCAACTCTGGAGAGAGAAAGTCTTCAAGTTATGCGTCCAGCTTCGCACAAAGGACATAGAACTGAGAGCAGAGAAGGACAAACTGCTTTCAACAGTATGAAAATGTGTTTACTATGATATGCTCCTGTCCAAGCAGGTTGTTCAAAATGATACTGCAGGTGCTGTACTGTGTTGTTTCGTGTTTCAGCTCAGATCGACCGAGCAGCAGCTCCAACAGGAACGGCACCAGGCTAACGTGCTCCAACACAGTCTCGATGATAGGATAGCTGAGCTGGACCTGGAGAGAGTTGAAAAGGAGGTTAGTACCACGGCAAGTGTTGTGATTTGCGTTGCTGTCAGAAATTTTGATGATGCACAATAAATTTGGGGCTGGCGGGGAAAGTGATAAACGCTCGTACACTTTTACCACAGCAGAAGATGCTGCTGAGTATATAAAATTGTACTTGCTTCCAGCTACAGTTGAGGTTTTAAGACAGCTGGACATGAAGACTTTCTCAAAACACAGAGCATCGCAGATGTGTGTGAGCCACTGTGTCACTGTTTTGGTCTTTTCCTAGACTTTGAAGCGGGATTTGGTCCAGGCTCACAAGGAGAATTCACAAATGAGGTCACGGATACAGAAAAATGAAGCTGAATTCGAAACACTGGCAAAGGCAATGCAGAGGTAAACAAACCTTATCTGAACTTGGGGGGGGCGGGGATTAAGAGAAAAAAGGGAAACTTATTTATTTTAAATAAGTTTTTGTTAGTTTCTGCTGCTTTCTTCTTACATATTTTCTCTGTGCCTCACAGATTCAATGTAGCGTTTGAAAGTAAGGCAGCAGAAGTCAACGCAGCTCAAGCAAGGCTCAACGCCGTTAGCCAGAGGCTAGCTTTTGCAAAAAGACAAGTGGCGACAGTCCAAGGTTCAGTTATACTCAACATTAATGCTCTCAGTAGTTTAGTTTGAATGGCATGTTTCTGCTAAATGAGTTATGTCACCATGTTTTTGTTTTGCAGTTTTGCTCATGAGGCGATCGGCTTTGCACAAAGTGCAACAGGCCAGTAAACAGTCAGAAGAGGCTGCTGACAGGTGTGTGGTTTCTTTAGTCATTTATGCTTTCAGGTTGGGTGCATCTCAGTACACACTCGCCTCTTACAATACCACAGACACATTTCTATTTGCATGGTAAGTTTCAGGTCATCTCTCACACACATATACACCAACATACAAACATCGTCTCTCGTCATCAATAGAAAATACACAGAGAGAGAGGCGCAACTGTCTGCATTCTCAAAGTAACACTAAAATCAAACGTATTTAAAATCTTAAACATTTACTGTATATAGTTGTGGTCAGAAGTTTACATACACTGATCATGGGCATGAATGTCATGGTAGTTTTTGGGTTTTTAGTGGTCATTCATGATGTATGCTGTACAATCATTCCACCCTGGCAAAAGAACAGTTCAAAGAAATCATTAAAAGGCCAAAATTACCGTGACATTCATACCAATGATGAGTGTATGTAAACGTCTGCAAAAACACCACCAAGACAACAATGTCAGCGTATGTTTGATGCCTCATTTCTTACAATGCAGCAGCTTTGTTAATATCACCCATCTGAATGCACAAGTTACCCAAAATATCTTCTTCTTGATTTGATCCACCAAATTTCAAGTTCAAGGAATACCATTTTGCTATTCACATTGGATGCTGATCAGCACCAAAAAGGTAGTGGTTCTTCAGCTTGTAAAGTTTGTTCGCTCCACCACATTTCTTTGAGATCACCTGAAAAACTTTTGTACAATCCTAATAACACACAGCCAAAACTACTAGAATGAAAAATGCTATTAATTATATTGTATAACTTCTTCCATCAAGGTATTTAAAATATTTAAAACATGTTAATTTGCCAATTTCTTTTCAGCTAATTAATCACAGTCATTCAGTTCAGAAGTAAAATACACATTACGCATGCTACAGAACTCAAATTCATGTTTTACAATTGAAAGTGAATTTCTAATATAAGATAGAGAAATTCAGGCATCTCCTCCAAACAGTGGTTGTTTCAGTATTATTTATGTATTTGATGGTCACTGATAAGAGTATGAATTCTGAATGACCGGGTAATCATGTAGTCCATAACATTTGTTTTCAGCACTTATTGGGGGACATATTAGCATAGTTCAGATAATTATAACCCTTGGCTTAATTTCTGCTGTGTTGAAAAAAAAGTTTGACCACATGGTTGAAATTGATTTAATTAATATTAAGAATGTTGTTTGATATCAGTGTATTCCAGCATAATAGATGTCAATAATATCACATAAGAACTCAACCCCATGTTTCAGAATGAAAAGTAATGATTAACTGTAATGCATTATTTTAGGCAAAACTGATGTAGGTTATGGTGTAATTTATTGTATGTAGTCGGAAAATGAATAGTTTGTCTCTTAATAATGTTAGCACTGGTGGGGAAGTTGCTTTCTGCTTTGTATTGTTGTACCCTTCTAAATTATTTCTCTACCTCTGTACTGACTTCCTGCTCCTTTATTTGCTCCTTCATCCTGCTTGTGTTGCCCTGCAGTGTCAGAAACCTCCAGACAGAGCTTAGTTTGGCGTGTGAAGAGAGAGACAAGCTCACACAGGAGCTCAAAAGGACCCCGGAGCTTATCGAGAAAGCTTTGGCTGATCTGCATGAACACTGTGAGCACCCTAACAACTCGCAGCACCTAGTTATAACAGATTTTACCTTTTTTTAACACGTTTAACTGTTAAACTTATTTATATCACTCCAAATCATAGCATAAGTCACCTCAAAGTGCTATACACAAGTAAGGTCGAAACCTTACCCAACCCATGAGCAAGCAACATTGGAGACAGTAGTAAGGGAAAACTCCCGAAGTGTTTTTTGTTGTTTTACAGGAAGAAAACTCAAGCAGATGAAACTCAGTGAGGTGTCCATCTAATTGATACAGCTATTCTATCAAGACAAAACATAAGATACAACACAAGATTGACACAACATGTAAAAACAAATACGTTGCAACTAAACAACAAATCATTGTTCAGAATGGCGGGATAATTGAATAGGCAACAGATCAGGGTCCCACAGAAACAGACTTTGTTAGTGAGTCAGTGTGTGTTTTGACCAGACAATGAGGTAGCAGATTTCCCAGAGCCCACTCCTTACCAGTTGAACCTCTGATTTTTCTTCAACACGCGCTGCCACTCAACAAAGAGAATACCTCGGATCTAAAAGTTCCTATATAGACTGCACGCATGTCGATGTGTGGGAGATTTTTAGCTTTATCGCTGTGATGAATGATGCACACATCTAATTATAAAGTTAACTGATCACACTGGTGTGTATGTTTTGCAGGACCAATGAGCATCATCTCAGTCCTCTCTGAATTTAGAAGTAAGAAATTATATGACATCCAGTTTTTCACTGATGCCAGACAATCCTCTAAAATCCTATTATGAGAGATTATTTGAGTGAATGGGCAAGTAAGGCTAAGTGTCATCAGAAAATTAATTCCATAGTTTCCCAGTATCTGTCCAAGAGATGCTATATACAGCAAAAATAGGAAAGGACCTAAAACAACCCTGCTCTCCACCATATTTCGCTGCAGAGAATTTGGAAGTAGTGTTATTATATAAGACTGTTTGGATAAGTATGATGCCAGCCCAGAAAGAACCTGACCAGAAATCCCAAAATAGTTTTCAAGTCTATCCAGTTAAAAGCTGCACTAAGGTCCAACAGCAACAGCACTGAAGTGATATCTGAATCCATATGGAGCAGAAGATGATTAGCCACTTTCCGTAGAGTGATAAGTTCTGAAATCTGACTGTAATAGTTTGAAGAGATTATTATTAGATTTATTGGACAAATAAGACACAAATTGTTGCAAAACGACTTTTTCAAGAATTTTCAAAAAGAAAGGTCAACGTGACACTGTTCTGTAATTAGCCAGTAATCCAGGATCAAGTCTGGATTTCTTAAGAAGAGGATTCATTTCCACAGTTTTAAAACATCCTGCAGCAGTGCCAGTTGTGAGCGACAGATTAATATTTGACATACTTGGTCCTAGTGATGGCCACAAATCCTTAAACAGTTTAGTTAGCAGTGGATTGAAGAGACACGTAGTGCTTTTTACATCCTTCACAATTTTAGACAACATATCAAGCAAATGCTATCAAATCTGGTAAGTGTGGGTTTCTGTCCGAATTGACACTTTTAACTGTTGCATATTTCTGCTGTGGATTTTTTTGTTGTTGCCTGTTTTCCTTTTATATTATTCCCCTTCCAGATGAGAATAAATTGAAGCAGCAGCAGAATGAATTGGAGCAGAGCTGGATGGAGGCCCAGCAAGCTGCGGCAGGCCGCGAGGAGGCCCAGCGGATTCTGCAGCAGAGCCAGGAGCAGCTGGAGGAGAGCAAGGTCATGTTAGCGAAGCTTCAGTCTGAGCTGCTCAACCACCAGGAGATCAGTGACCGAGGTGAGGCTGCGGCTACTTAAAGCTGAATGACTGATTGCATCCTTTTCTAGGAAAAGTGGTTTGAGTACTTCTTCTTGCTCAATAGCAGGTTGTGGCTATCGAAGGAGAGTATTCATTTATTGACACTTTTTTTAGTAACTCTAAGGCCAATTCTTTATGAAAGTGTGTCCTCCATCAGCTAGACAGTGTGTGGGAATTATGGCTAGATATACTGTAGGTACGCAACAGCCATCCTGCTCTGTGTACACCTGATCCCGTCAGATCTCAGAAGTGAAGCAGAGTAGATCCTGATCAGTACTTGGCTGGGAGACTGCTTAGGAAGGCCAAGGGCTGTGTGTGTTTCTCCAAGTAAAATTGGAGTTGCATCAGGAAGGCTATCCGGCGTAAAACTTGTGCCAAATCCTAATGCAGATCTGTACTTGATCTGCTGTGGCGACCCCGGGCACCCGGGAGCAGCTGAAAGACAAACAACAACAACATACTGTAGGTATGCAAAGACTTGTAGATGCAGATGTGCAGATCCCCACAATGCACAGTCTTTGCATCATACGATGAGCTCTGTAGATTCTGGTGTTGGACAAGAAAAACTGGAGAAAAAATAATGAAGGAAAAAGTGGGAATCCACTTTTAGGATGGACAGATCTGAAATCAAATACACAAAATACAGAGAAACGTACCAATGGGTTTACTTTGTGGTTGCCTGTTTTGTTTTTTTTCAATTATCTGTGTAAAATAGGAACTTCCTTTGTGGATGTGTTGTATTGTTTTCTACCACCCAGTGGATAGGTTAATGCCATAGACTGTATATATCCTGGACAAACCCTCTGTGGCGTCACCCATAGGTTTTCTGAAGAGCTATTTTGAAGCTCAAATGGGGCAGCGCCAAACATCGCTATCTTGGCAGTGCCTAGCTCCGCCTAACTCCCGGCCAACCCATAAATAGGTTAAGAGGTGGAGTGTGGGCAAGACCGGCATGACCTGAGCGGGACAAATGAAGCCCGGATATGCCCCATCTCACAGTTATCAAACAAGCGAAGCTAAGGCTAACAGGATAATTTTGGATTTTTGCGGACTGGGAGGTGGTTTTCATAACGGGTGGTTAGGTTGCGGATATTAAAACATATGACCGGCATATTGCCTTAGTAATCGTTGCACCATCAGTGGAGCTAATGTCACCAAGCTACCTGCTAATTAGTGCTAACCTGGTGCTAACATATAAATTAAATAACTGTAAAATTTCACTCAATGGGAATACTGGAGCACCGCCAATTAACTGCACAACAAAGCCATATTATTTCAGATATTTGTAATAAAATGCTCAGAAAGGACAAACAGTCGACTACTGTTACATACTTTACAAATCAGACATGATCAAGTTCCGTATTGGTTATTGAAGGCTCACCCATGTTTTTTTTAATAAAGGGGGAAGAACCACCATCATGTCATTTTTATAGAATGTCCCTGTCGATTAAGCATATTTTACTTTCTTGTCCTGCTCTTAATGCCACAAGAAAACAATTTTACTCCCCCTGTACTTTTACTCCCCCCTTTGGGCGATGTTTTTACTAAGGTGCCACCACAAAAAGATTTGGACTTTTTTTTAATCACATGTGGATCTGAAGAATCTTATGTAGTTGTTTTCTTATCTATATAATTTGTTGTTTGTTTGTTTTCATCATTTCTTTGTATGCATTCACTACCTTTTTGCCATGAAAGAGCCATAGATGCTAATATGGCATTAAATCACAACCTACTACTACATACAGTCGAGTCGACCGGTTTGAGTCCACAGCAGCTAGCAGCCGCTGCTAGTGGAGCCCTGACTCTGGCACACTAGCTGTCACTCAAAGCGACCCCGCACCTAATTATTCATAACTTTATGGCTTAAAATAGCTTCAACTGATTAATTATAAAAACAAAATAAAAGGGTTAACCCCCCCCCCGTACAGTCGTCATGAAGGGGGAAACTAGCTATAAAGATCAAAGCCATTTTTTGAACCAGGCTGTAAATAGGTTTATTTCTGCTGTAAGGTTGGGCAATCTAACATGGAGGTCTAGGGGAGTGACTCTTTTGGAGCCAGCCTCAATCCTCCATTCAAGGAAATGCAAGTTTTGTCACTTCTGCATTGGCTTCATTTTTCTGTGCCGGAGGTTGGGGCTTGGTTAATGTTCATACAGCTATAAACAGAGCAGTCATACAAAAAGTTCTCCAAATGTTATATATGTGCATGTTCACATATATTCAGCGAGAAAAAGTCATTACTGTACAGGCTACTTCCACCTTGCTGTTTATGTTCCACCGTGCCTGTGTAGTCAGTGATAAATAGACTGAATTTTTATCACGCCTTTCCATCCGAGAACAGATTCTCAAAGTGCTTTACACACATTCATACAGAGGCACTCGCACATCAATGCCAGGTGCTTCCACAAAAGGAACTGGAGTTTGGTGTTCAGCATCTGAACCACACAAGAACAGCAAGAAATTGAACCAACAACCCTTTAGTTAAGGGACAATGTGCACTTGTTGCCACTAATAGTAAATCCCGGTAAATGATTATTGAATTGATTCAGCTGGTTCTTTGTGTGAGGAGTTTTTGCCATGTAGTAAAACCTTATTAACAAATGCAATAAAATACATGTCCAGACGTGTGTTAAAAATGCAGCATTATGGTTTCTTTTGCTGATCATATGCGATGCTGAGGAATGCTTCGTTTGTTGTTTTCCCTTTAGTCCTGCGGGAGAGAGTGGGTGAGCTTGAGGACTCTTGTGCTGAGAAGCTGAGGGAGATGGAGATTGAAGTTAGCACGGCCAGGAGAGAGCACACCAAAGCAGGTAGAGAGAGATTAACACCGTGCGCCGCAGCTCGCTGCAATTTAACGGAAGCAGTGATGTCATATCTGCACTGCAATCCAATGCGACTGGAAATGTTTACACAGTGTATAAGCTCTGTGTATTGTTGTATCTTGCAGTAATGACTTTGCGGCACTTTGATAGACAGGCAGCAAGGAAACTGGATCAGACGAGAGAAACTCGGCTTTTGCAGAGTGACCACGCAAAGATGGAGGTTCAGAAGAGGCAACTGCAGGAGGCACAGGTTGGAAAAGTAGTACAAGTAAGATTTCTGTGACAAATTAAGTTTGCATTACTACGGCTGAACTGTGATCTGAATGTGTTCCAGTCAAATGTCAGTGAGGGAGAGCTGAGTGATTATACAACAGCACCACTTCACAACTCTGCTGCTCTCAAGGACCGAGCAGAAAAACCTTCAGAGAGGAGCTGTGAAGGAGCCACATTACATCTACCTGCAGACGGTCGGTTTTATGCTTTATGTCTCTGAATTATTATTTTTTTGTCCTAACAACGTCACACAGACATGACTGATCTGACCACTGTTCTGTCTGTAACCTGTCAGAGAGACTTCTGTCTGTTCTGGAGGAGCTCCAAACTCTCAGTGCTGCAGTGATCAACAGCTCTGAGGACTCTTCGGAGGAGGAGGGACAGCAGGACAGCGCAGGGCCGTCCACAAACTTGTTCACACAGCTGACACCTGAAGAAGATTCACAGGACTCTGTGGACACGCCTTTAGTTTGGATGAAAGGTGGGCAGCTTTAATGAAAGGCAGGGACGTGATTGGTTGGAGCCAAATATTAGAATGCTGTGTATTTATTCTTATATTCTTATAACAGGAATAATTAATACCAAGCATGTGGACAGTGTGTACATGTGACATGAAAAAGAAGTTCTGAATGTTTCGGAAGTGCTTTCATCATTCTGGATTGGTGAATGTCTCCAGATTTACTCTTAGTTAATGTGTTTTGGAAAAAACGTGATGTTCAATTTAGTTAACATTTGGCACGGCATAAATATTTGTGAAAGGTACACGAGCACTTTAAATGACAAGCTTAGCGCTTTAGCGAACAACCTGACACTAGCTACGCTTACATGAAAGCGTTCTGATCACTGAATCCAGATGTATCATTTCCACGAGTGCAAAAAAAACAAAAACGGCATGCTCACATTTATTTGTTCTCAGAGATTCAGTCGGAATAGATATTATGAGGTGCGTAGACTTGGTTTGCACAAGCTGTGTCCCACGCACGTTTGAAGAAGAACCTGCTGTATAACATTCACTCATTTGGAATGTTTCTGCTGAAATTGCAGCAAGGAAAAAAACTTCATCACTCGCTGGATAGAAGGAGAGAAGCGCAGATCCGTGTCATGACACCTGTCTGTATTGGTCCCGTTCCTCCCCCTCAGATCAGGTACTACATGTGGACGGGAGTCCAAAGAACTCACCCACAATGGAAGGAATATTTGCACAGGACCTATCAGTCATTTATGAAGTTGTGCCATTAAACGGCACAAGCTGGGCAGCTGTGTATAATAGAGTTATGGAGAGAGCACAGAGAGAGACAGAACGCACACGATTGTAATGAACAAAAGGCTGAAGAAGCTGATTGATCACTTAAAATATTTTCCTATCAAATGGAATATCAGATTTACACCACATCATTCAGCCCAAATCAAATTTTAACTGGATGCGGCTATTTCATTCTGTTTAATGTCATTACTTAAGGCATTTCTGTTCAAATTGGCAACTATTCTGATTATTAAAGCTCCATGTAAACATAAATATTTGATACTACCTCACCATTATGACACTCTACACTGTCATACTCTGAGTTATATGTTTTTGGCTGAGTTTATTTTTTTTTCCAATATTTTCCATGTAAAATTAGTTCCGAAATAGTTACAGTTAGTGAAAGAGTTTGATTTACTCATTCAGTTTAAATGAATACTTTTATTTTCAACTAATGTAACTGATAGATTCTCTGTGTTATTTCTGGGCCACAATGGAAACAAGTGTTTTTCGCTTTTTTGTGTTACCCTGTATTTACATGTATCTTTTATGTCTATACGAATAAATTCAATCAAATCAATCAAAGGTGACCGTGACCAAATTTACCAAAACAAAATGTGCAGTGCCTAAAAAAAAAAATCACAGCCAATCAAGCAATTGTCTTATTTGCCTTGTATGATAATGTGAAAACAATTTTTCACATTAGAAGATTATGTAATGAGGAAATATTTGTTAGTAAATGAAAAGACGGGCCCATTTTTTGTCAACGAATACCAATATCATTTTGGAAAGTGGTAAAGATGTTTTTCATAATTATGCATGAATCAGGATCTTAAAATAAGATCAGTTCTCTAGTAATTAAAATATGTCAGATTTTTTTGTTGTTGTTTTAAAATGTTTGGATTTAATAAATGACCAAATAAAAATACAACTGAGTTTGTTGCATTTGAAGAGTTCAGTGATAATAGTCATTGCATTATGATAAAGGCAGTTGCAATGTTTGTTGCATCTGTCCTGTTTTTCTGTGTTAAGGACAATTGGGCAGGCCTCTATAATTTCATACTGAAAAAAAATCAATACTTCCAATTTGAAGTACCTCTATAGACTCAAGTTTAAAATAGCTCTGCAGTCATAGGATGGATACTGACAAACATCATGATGAACCAGATAATTGGGCAATTTGTCATGTTGTCATGAGCGCTAATAAATTTTGCAGTAGTTCGAAGTTTCAAGCCTCTAGGTAAAAAACATCTCAAGGGAAACCAGGGGAGAACAGGGTGAAAATACTAATAAAGTCTAGACTTTGCCACTCTATTTCTAAGAGCATTGAAAATAATTTGCTGGAACACAGTGGTTGCTGCAGAGGTGATCCATCTTTCCGAAGTGAGGATGAATGCATTAATGTTATTTTTTTATTTATTTAAGAATATTCTTGGGGTTCAACAGTGTGCCCTTTGATCATTTCTGGTGCCAGTTTGGAAAACGGCATATCTTCCATGATTTAAAAAAAAAAAATTTGAAATTTGGACTTTATCAAAGTGCATTAGAAAACATCCTTCATGTACATAACAGGAGTTCTTTTAATACAAAAAGTGATAATGCCACTGCTATTGTAGAGCTAAATGATGTATCATAATGAATAGTTTTACAAATATAATGCATATACCATCACATCTAATATTCCATCTGTTACTATTGATTGTGTGTGTGGGGGGGGTAATTAACTATAGATTTCGTCAATCATTAGCATCACAAGTAGTATAATAAAACTGAGTCATAACTGCAAATTTAGATGTAGGCCTAATTCAGCCACCACCCTACTACCGCCAATATTTATCAAGTCTTTATATTTTTACAGCAGCAGAGGGCACTGCTGTCTAAGGTGGCAACACTACATGCATTATGTTTGGATTTGGTGATTTGTAATAAGCTGCAGGTTCTTCACCATGATTGGAGTGAAGACCAAAATAATAGGACCGCTATTGATTATACAGACATGCTTTATCCACATCTTTATGGAAAGCAGACAGTGCGGCAGCCGGCAGGATATATGTACTTAAATGCAATACGTTCTTGACTTCATTCTTGTCCTGCATGCGCTATATTTTGTTCCTCCAGAAAAGAAAGCAAGAAAGCAGCATTCCGGTGTAAAACTTACAGGGCTCTGCAAAATTTTAGCTCCTTCCGTGAGCAAGGCAAAATTAATATTAGACTACACAAAGTTGCTTAAATGCAAAATGCATCTTCATTACCTCAGCAGTGTGCAGAGAGTAGCACAGCAGCAAGACAACTTGGTGTTAAACTGATGAATAATTTAGTAGAGCACAGCAATCCAAACAGGCTATGAAATAAATGACATAATAAAAACCAATCAACAAAGTTTCTGACAGATTTTTATTAACAATTCAGTATTAATAGCAGTATCAGGAGGTAGAGCTGTTGCAGAAAGATAAAAACAGATTTGCCATGATTGCCCACGTCTTAGGATATGGCACTTAGAGACAGAGAGAGAGAGATTAATAGCAAGCAAACTAAATAGTCCAAACAAGTAAACAGGTGCCAGACATTTATGTTTTGTATGTACTCCAAGCAACAGTAGAGCATTGGATCGTAATTAGAGGACAAAAAAATAAAAAAACAAAGTTGTCCTTGAAGTCGCTTGAAATTTCAGGTGCAGCCGTTACCAGATGAATATGTGGCAGATTTTTATACCCCACCCTCCGCAAACAAAAATATATATGGTAGCACATCATATGAAGATGTGCACAAAGGAAACTCATCTAAAGTAGTATGTGTTTGTGTATACCGTCCCTCTGGTTATAAGGCTGCTGCTTTGCTGTCAGAGTGCAGCGATGTCAAATCACAACATCTGCTTTCATCAACAATGCCTGTCATCAAGTGTCTGTGTCAAGGCTCAGTCCTGCTTTTATTTATTTATTTATTTTGCAATAAACAAAATGTCCAAACCGACAGATTCCGCACACTGTGGGTGATTTGGATAGAATATTAACCTTCTGATGAAACACTGATATATTTTCAAGAAATGATCAATATCTGTAGTACTGCAAACCCTTGCATCTAATACTCATAACATCATGCACAAACACGTCTCTTACAAATATCTGGAGATTTGTGTAAAATGAGCGCTGTGTTGTTCATGACATTGAGAAATGGCTACCAGATGTCAGCTGCTCATCGTCTTCCTCCTCCACAGTTGAGCTTGCCGCCTTCCATCACATTTCAATGGATGTAGGAGGATGGGTAATTGTTCTCTGAGATCAGTTACATTAAAGCTTATTGTATTCCATAAACAATGTCTTTGTTAAGAGGCAAAGACCAATTGGGGAGGGTTACAAGGTGCTCCACCCCTGTATTTTCCTAAAACCATCTTTGGCAGTTCCCTCTGGCACCGCTTGCTTTATACTGTCAGGTTTTGCACCTGTAATCTTTACATACAGTAGCACATCTCATTTTCTGCATTTCTACCAGCTCATATCCAAAGTCTAATCTCAAATAGTCTGAATTGACATGCAAACCTAATCTTTATGTGACTGTCACACTTTACCAAATGTCCCCACAGTCAAACCCACTTGGGACAAGTCCTCATTCGAAAGAATCACAGCCACTGACTGGAATATGCCACACAACATTCCCCCAAACTAGTCACTTTTACCACAGTCATTTTTCTTAAAGGTCTTGCATGTTGTGATCTCGTCCACATCTTGGTCAGAGTTCTTGCAGGGTGGAGGACACAGCAAACTTGTCTGAGTCTCTTGTAATCCAGTAAGTCGAGTCGGGAGTATCAACCGTCAGTGCTGCATGCTTCATCACAGTCCGGCGGATGGTTGTGTGCTGCTGTGGCAGACCATGCTGTAGGGTAGAACAGTAGCCGCTGTGAGGGGAAAAAAAAAGCAGCCAAATAACTGTATATATAGATGCAGGAATTGTTTGGGGGCTGGATGAAATTGTCTAACTACAAACACTTTGTGCATTAGGCATAAATTGGATCAGTTTTTGTAAATTAGCTCTACCAAGAAGGATTCATTTTTAGGTTGTGACACTTGACACGGAGGGGTAATGGTACAGGTACACCTGTACCATACTGTCTGCAGTCTATTCATAACACAGTCCAGCACATAAGCTCCAATTTTTTGGGCCAAATCGTTCACTTTGTGATAAAAGCACCAAAATTGGCACAGATACACTTTACAGTATGCTCTTTCATATGAGGATGGGTGCCAAGAAATATGTCCATATTTAGGGGTGAAACTCCTCAAGCAAATAAGACATCAGTTTTATCACAGCCGAAAGAAAAAAACAACTAAATTCAGAAGAAATGCTCCTTGAACAACTAGTCTAAAATATAATATTTAACTTTTTCTTCTCATGGAATTTAGAGAAACAGATAATGAAAATCAAAGTATAACATCTCACAAATGTCACATATTTATTAGAAAACAATAATGCAAAACCACATTTGTCTAATCCTCTTAATAAGTGTAAGTAGTGGTTTATCTGAAAACATGAATGTGGCTCGACCAACATTACTCCTTCAATAACTTAGTCAGTGTGCTCCATTAGAGACAAATTAAACAAATGTAAATATAACACCAATAATTACTCTATTCATACTTAGTTAAGTTAAAGTATAAGGAAGTTAAGGTATAGTATGTTCCCATCGAAGTCTCAGACACCAACAAATAAGCCATACATGTTTTTAGATAACCTGACCAATGAAAAATAGATCATCTAAACTCATCATACCACACATGATGTTTAATAATATGTTTTCTGGCTAAAATATGATACGGTATGTTTCCACATTGCGTCTGGTGAACTTTGACACATCAGCTCGCTCTAAAAAGCAACTTTGTTTTGCTTATGGATGTGTCTGCCACCTGCTGGATGCTGGGTAAATTATTGAAAATTTTGAACAGCTGTGGTTGAACTCACATATAGTTTGTCACCTGAACACTGGGTACATCGTGTGCTTGTCGCTATGCTCCACCCATCTAGCAATTTAAGCCAGCAAATACGGGACAAAATATATATGGCCTATGATTTTCCGTAAAAAAAAAAAAAAATGCATTTTCCGTTTCACCTGTCAGAAAAATTCTGTTTCAATTCTGCTTTGGCTATTTCAGCATGTTGATTTTGCTTCAGCAGGATATCAACCAATGGGAGGACACTTGCACAAAGAGAAACAGTACAGACCATGAAAGGTTTTATTTTTATTTATATTTTATTGGATTCAGTGCCGATCCACACTCCCATCCAGATGGTGGCGGTAATGAAACTTCACAGAAGAAGAAGATATAAATGAAGAAATTTGCCATTTCTGTGCTCTTAGATGAGCTTATGGACGATGCACTGAAAAAAGTGTAGACTTTCAGTTTTAATTCAAGGGATATGACACAAATATCAAATTAACCATTTAGGAATTATTACCTTTTGTATACATAGTCCCTCCATTTTCTGAGCCCATAAGTAACTGGACAAGTTAAATATCAGCATTATTAATACAAATCATCACTTTTACTGCCAGCTTTATTTAGACAGTCGAGGGGATGGATACAAGAACATTTCCAAGTAACTGAATATGTCTTGGACTTAATTTACGTCAATCGATAAATGCAAACAGTATGGTACTCTGTGGTAAATCTGTCTGGAGTAGGCAGTTCTCCGTAATAAAGTTTGGTTTGGAGAAAGCATGACAAAGTAATATTGGTTGACATATGGTTGTTTTTATGAACACTACAGTGACCATGACTCCACCCATGCGTAAAGTCCCCACCTGCGACAATCAGTCACCTTGTGTGCAGCTGTAAGTGCAGTTTCCCTTTGGGCTGATCTGTGTAATTTGGAGATGCCTGTGATGTTTATTTGATGCATGACTGAACAACAAATGTTATGAAAGATGCCACTTTCCTGTTGTTGCGACCACAGTGCGAGTGTTTCATATATATGTGCAAAGCTGTGCTATAAATCGGTATAATAAGTACCTCTGTCCAGGGACCTTGTGACTCTGTAAGCTCCTCCCAGGCATCTCTCAATGTCGACCAAAGTAGACCCAGAGACATGAATGCCATTACTGAGATAAGTGAATCTCTACAAGCTCGACACTTTCACCACATACAGATACACTTCTGATGGTCGAGTCCAAGAAGTCATTGAAAGCCTGGATCTTATTCTTGATCCAGGACAATCACAAACCTAGACCCTCTGACTCCTCACTCAGCTTCTCGAGTGCCGCAATCAGGGCATCTGTTGATTCCACAAAGATCACAGCATTGTCGGCAAAGTCAAGGTCAGTAAACATTTCCTGCCAAAAAAAAAAAAGAAAAGCACCTAAGTTGCTGGACTCCACAAACCTACCCAACATCCAGTCCATGCAAACATGGAAGAGAAAAGGAGCCAGAATACATCCCTGACAGATGCCAGAATTCCGTGGTAAGAAGCCAGAGCCTCTGCCCCCACTCCACACAGCACTCAGTACCTGTGTATATGCCAGCTATGATGTTCAGCAATTTATTGGGGATCCCATGAGTTCCCAAGATCTCAGAGAGCAGCCCAGTCAATCAAATCAAACACTTGGTGAAAATCAACATAGGCTGCAAAGGAAGCTTGTGCTCAGTGAGTACTTGCAGAGCGAGGTTGCAGTTGATGGTTGACTTCTTGTGCGTGAAGCACCAGTCATTGAGTGGCCAGCACCTGGGACTGGATCCTCTTCGATATGGTCCTTGCAAATATCTTTCCTGACACAGAGCAGTGCAATGCCCCTGTAGTTGTTGCAATCTAAGCAATTACCCGTTCCATTCCAGAGACGGACAACGAGTCCTTTCTTCCAGTCAGAAGAGATGATGATCGTCTCCCAGATGGAAACAAATACTAGGGAGTTTAAGCTGTGACGGTTTTTAGCTCTGCTACGGCAACCGGAAGTAGTTCTTGTTCTTGTTGTTGTTCCCTGTTGCATATGTGTCAGCTTGACTCCTCGCCGTAGCCGGCAGCTCTACGGTGGTGAATGCAGAAGTTTCCTATATTCGCGAGACGCTACTACGTTATTTTAAAAAATTTATAGTGAAACATGTTTTAAACAGTTTTACGCTGGACAGAAATGTGTATATTTTCCTTAATTTTGTGATTTGTAATTAAATTTTTAATTGTTAAATCAGCCATATTAGCTAACATTAATCCAGGCAAAACTTGCTTTGTTAGCAATAAATCAATCTGGAATTTTTGTTATTGTATATACATTTAGTCATTTTAAACCAGTGTCAGTAGTTAGCATGGTTAAGTCCTGTGTGCAGAAATTCCTCAGCTACACCGTTACGGCAGAAATGTACATTCGTTTCTGGTTGCCGTAGCGACCCTTTTAAACCATCACCGCTTCAACTCCCTGTTGTTTGCAACACCAGGAGAACACTATCTCTGCCCGCCTTGAGGAGTTTAGCTCCAGTACCACAGATTCCTGGAGCTTTCCCTGCCCTCGCCACCTTTGCAATCTCACTCATACATGGAGGTTCACAGCAGAGTAACGTGTCAGACATCCATGACCCTGGCACTGGAGATGTCTAACATCTTGGCAGGATGATCAGCCTGATACAACTGTTCAAAGCAGCCGGCCCAGTGAGATGGTACAGCAGAGGCATCTGTCACGAGCGAGCCATCACCTGCCATGAAACAGTTTGGAAGACCATCATTTGATTTCTCAGGAGGCCGTGGGTCACTAGACCACAGATGGCGAGTCGCCTGCTCACAGATTTCTCTCACAAATTCCTCTTTGTCTGCCCTCAGTGCATCACAGACCACATTCTCAGCTCCTCATACAGCCTGGAATTTTCACCAGCCTATATTGCGCCCTCAGAGATGAAACACCTCCTCCAATGCAATTATTCCCTTGCAACTTTCAGGGACTGGTCATGGGAAAACTCCCACATTACATTTGGGTCATTCGTTGTGTCCATGTCTGCAAATCCTCCGCTCGGATCGCATGCAAACTCCCAAAAACAGTCTGATCATGACATCTAGCCAGATTTAGTGTTGGGCACTGAGCAGACAGCAGTCTGCGGAGCTTCAGCGGAATCCTTTGGGAAGTTACAACAAGCCTGTTGTCAGAGTTCACAAACTGTATAGACCCTACAGTTCTGCAAACATCTCCAGCACCTTCACACGAGAACATGGTCACTCTCCTTAGCTGCGCCGCTGGTATTAGAATACCACATCCAGCGGTGCTGCTCTGGACATTGAAACCAGGATCCAGCATCTTGTAGCCCTGTTAAACACCCCTGGATGTATGCTTTTGGTTTTTAGCCTTGGAATTCACATCCGAAGGCTGCAGGTTAAACCAACAAGAACACCAGAGATCTATTGGAGAATAGTAAAGCATTACTTTTGGAGCGACTGTATCTTGTTTGTCATCTAATTGTCTATTTTGGTTTGAAATATAAATGTCAGAAGTACAATATTGATTGTGATAGCTGCTAACGAAGAGATGAACTGTAATATCATATAACCCCCTGAAGATCTACTCGTAGCATTCAGGGCAGTTGCCATAAAATTACACCTTGTTTCAAATGATGTAGCACATTGCACGACTCGGAGCACTTAAACTCTATGTTGAACCATAAATATCACTTTTATAATGCTCATTGTGTAGTTTTTAATCTGCTGACCTTTCTGGGGAGCATCAGAACAATTATTGCAGGCCTCACCTTGGGTAGCACAACACAAAGCACAGTGCAATTTCATCTCGAATGTTTTGCAGGCATTGCTTTTACTATTTGGATACGCATCAAACCATTAAAAAAAGGCACTTTGCAGTTTTTGTTTCAACAATATGTATATGTAGCACATATTATAAATTCTGCCGCACAGTGTTCCCTTCTGTGAATAATATTGGTGATATTAAAGCTAAATATGCTGCAGATCTGCTGAGCAAAACACCATCAAGAAGTGCAACACATTATCACACTTTGATTTATTTGCTGACTCTTGATCCCTGACCGAAGCTAAATAATGGCAACAGATTCACGGGGCGCTATGTGGTTTAAGACTTTGTTTACAACTGTATTTCTCATCTTTAATTATCCCGCGCTAACCGCCATTTCCATTATCTGCTCGAGGAAAATGAGGCTGTGCACGCATCAAGGCATTTCTGCTGTGCAGTTTTCAATTTCCCCGGCAGTCTTTGGCCCTAATGTCGGCTTAAATGTGAAATGTGGAACGCACACATATCTTCGGAGTTTGACATTCAATTTCACAGGTTCTTGCTCTGAGTGTTGATGGAAAAACAGACACACTGACTAAATAAAGAAGAAGCAAATCCCTAAAACTTGTAATATATAAATTAATATGCTGCCATACACAACGGGTAAAATGTATGGAGTGCAAACACTGTTTTTTTTTTTTTTTTACCTAATGCATGCTCTGGA